>JAMBLF010000996.1:0-150596 GCA_030578115.1 Leucoptera coffeella
CCTGATCTTGGTTAGTAATGACAACTCTGTTAGCCCTCTCCGCCAAATAGGCTTTGCGTTGTTATTATTATTGTTTTGTTGTACTTGTTCTGTAAAGACAAATGTTTATAAATTATGTGAGTCCGGGTCTAATCACGATAAATTTATAAAGATATTTGATTACCTTTATTTTGCCCGACGTTTCGACCCAGTTGCATAGGCCGTGGTCGCGGGAAGACTAACTAGCAAGCTTGACTAGCGGGATTATTATTTATCGTGATTAAGCCCGGTCTCACATAATTAATAAAATGAGTATAAATCGCGAGTGTTTAAAAATAACAAATGTTTATAACTTTAACGATTTGCCTGTTTCTCGAACAGGTAATAGTTAGTGCTAATGGCGATATGGCTTACCATCTGTCACAATGAGTACCATGGAGTAATCAATAAGAGTGGGCCTCACGCAATATTTGTATGGAAAGTAGCGTGGCATTACGCGGGGTGAAACGAGGTACGCGAAATGGAGGGGAGATATTACAACCAATCAAAACACGGCATCGGCCAATCAAATTGGGTATCTTCTTTCTACTACACATTTTTAGACTCCGCACCAATTAAAACACGCCATTTTAGTTTTAGTTGACCGCTCCTTACGCCGGGTCCTCTCTATATTTGGTTCGTGGTGAGTACTGACTATCTGGACAACACGTGGGTTCGAGGTGGCCATAGAATTAGTACCTTCGCAATCACAGAGATGGAAACCTGAACCTCTGAATACGTAAGCGTTAACGATCGTGTAGTGTATGTTATATTGTTCTTATTTTTTATCTGAAACTACCCAGAAAGGGATTAAAGGACGTGAATATATATCTAGGCAAAACTTACCGCCATTTTTCCTCAATAGTCTTGCCCTGTCATACGCAGTCTGACTATTCGACCTATTAACGACCCTCAACTGTTGATTCCTATCCGATATTTGTGCTTCGACATTCCTACCAACATTTCTACCATTCACTACCGTAGTATACACGTTTCTACCACTACCATTTCTACCATTTTCCTCTCTGTTTACTTGTATGACGCTTCTTGTGGTTGGTGGTAGATTTGGTAGATTTCTCGTATTGCTACTATGTTGGTTGGTAGAATTTGGGTATAGGTATTCGTAGGTAGGATTGGAATCGCGGTTTTCTTCTACCTGTGAAAGCAAGAATGGACGATTAAAAATGAACATACATACTCATCACACCTGATTACCTATAAAGAAGTAGGAAGAGATCACGGATCCCCATTAAAATTTGTCCCGATCATTCATGCATCTTCTCATACACACTCGGTGGTTATAGGTACTCCTAACGTGATGACGAACGTGACGAATCGGGTGCTGCCGGAGGACCAGTGATGCAGCCTAGCTGCATCGTATACTGAGGCAGCACCTTTTCACTGCATCAAGGTTACCATTTTATTGTTGTAATGTTTGTATAGCGTGCTAATGTAAATATGCAGTGAATTAACTATTTTTCTCTCTTTCTTTCTTTCTTTAACGTCACCCTTTTTGAATACAGCATCTATCTGACTGCCATATGTCTTATTGGGCCGGCCCCTACGTAACTTTTTTTTTTACTTTACTCATACATATACAAGTATATTCCTTTTGTCAATCTGCTATCATTCATCCGCATAACATGTCCAAACCATCGAAGCTTGCCCTTTTCAATCTTAGTCACTAGATCTTCTTTCAAACCGCAACCTTCCCTTATCACACAATTTTTAATTCTATCATTCAATGTCACTCCCGACATGCTTCTCAGTGACCGCATATCGACGGCATTGATTCTTCTTTCATGTAAACTGATTTTCCACCTACTCTCACAATGCCGTAACTTTCCGTCAATCTACTATCATTCATTCTAATTACACTTACAAAAAAAAACTTACAATAATTTTTTTTTGTAATTTGGCACTACGCGAGAAATCCCTGAGGCTGGAGTTTAGTTGGTTCTTCTCCAAGCTAGGGCTTCCGAACCAACAGTAGAGTCATAGTTGTAAGACAACCAGTGCCACTCAATATATTTCGACGTTCAATGAATGTACTTTTATTGTACTTATATTGTATAAACATTATTTGAATCTAAATACGTAATATAATTTATAATTAAACTAGCGACCCGCTCCGGCTTTGCACGGGTATAAAATATATAGCCTACTCCACTATTTAATGGATGTTATTACACATATAAACCTGCCTCTTGAATCACTCTATCTTTAAAAAAAACTGTATCAAAATCCGTTGCGTAGTTTCAAAGATTTAAGCATACAAAGGGACATACGGATAGAGAAAGCGACTTTGTTTTATACTATGTAGTGATTTACAGTACCTGTCGTTGTGTATTATCATTCTCCGTACTTTTATGTGACGTGGACGCCATACATAACTTCTCATATACACCACTATGAACTATATCAGTCCTGCTACACCCATTTTGCTCCGGCTGAACGTCTACACTCGTGGCCGCGTCACTGACAGCGTCACCTGTCAAACTGACAGTCGTCGTCAAGCTTATATGTCCGTATCCGGTTGTGTCATTGACGGAGAAAATGGCGTCGTACCCGCCATCTTGTTTCTGCTGTTCCAAATTGACAACGTTGATATATTTTTCTTCGTTGTTTGACGTTATTGAGAGTTTTTGCTTGAAATCGAAGTTGAATACGTTGTCTTTCGATATGATTGGTATTGCTGTGTGCGGTTGTTGCTTGTTCGATACTTGGATCACTGTTATATTGGGGCCGGATTGCGAACTGTAATAAAAAATATGATATTAAAATTTATCATAGTTTTACAGATCCTCTGACAACGATGACAATAATTCGACGTAGCTCAGGGGCCTTACTCCACTAATTAAATTTGACAGCCACACAACTGCGTCACTACTGCGTCTCGGCTGTAAAAGTGACACTCTGCTAATATTTTGATCTGCCAGTTGTACCTTAATAGCGAGTCAGTGCTGCTTCAATAGCAACTCAAAGTATAGAAATGTCAATAGTGGAGTACCAAATATAAGGCTATTATTAACCTGACATGGATGTTTGAATAGTGGAGTAGCTTTTTTTGTACGTCAGATGCAGAAGTACTTCAGATGTAGTTCGATAGCGCCTCAGTGGCCAAAATTTGTTAGTGGAGTGTTAAAAGTGTCAAATTAAGGCCACTGAAGTATTACAGTATCGGTACTGAAGTAATATTGTGCCTATAATGCATTAGTGGAGTACGGCCCCAGTTGTTTGGAGCTTGACTATGTATCAGTGGGTACAGCGTTCAAATCCCAGTTGGGCATATACCAATAGAATGATTTTTTTATATACATTTACGAGATATACATTTATACGATTTACATTTATGAGGGAAAACATCGTCAGGCAACCTACCTCTTCCTCAACAGGTAATAGTTAGTGCTTGTAAATAGCGACATGGCATACCACCAATCACATTGGGTACTGACTATCTGGTCAACACGTGGGTTCGAGGTGGCTATAGAATTATTACCTCCGCTATTACGGAGATTGAAACTATCCCGCAAGGATTAATGATCATGAACGCGTGTCTTTTTTACATACCTGCTAGATTCATCACCCGTCTCACCGACCACAACCCTCTGCTTAAACGCATCACTTTTATCATCACTTTGCACATCACTTTTATCACTACACTTGTCGAAATCAGCGAAAAAATCATCACTATCAACCGACACACCATCACAATGCCTGCCTAACAGCACATTATCATTCAAACAGATATTCTGACCACAAATTTTGGCTACGTGCTTGCTATCTACAACTTTTACTTCATTTTCTTGACTTGTTCCCGGTAGCGCGTTATCCCAGTCTGAAATGTCAACGTCGCCTGTCAGACTGACGTTTTCCAACCTATCCGTCAGTCGCGCGGTCTCCGTCAGTTTGGGACTGTCAGTCATACGGTCACAGTCAGTTAGTTCAGTGGTAGGTTGTGATATTTCAGGTTCTCGTGTTGAGTCTTGAAGTCTGGGCGGTTCTGTGATATTGGTTCTGTTCTCGTCGGTGGATTGTTGGGTTTGACGTGGTGCTATTTCTATGCCTGGTACTCTGAAAATAGGAATTTAGATGATGGTTTAAACTTTTGGTATTTGTTGCAGGAGTTGACTAATTACAAAATATCTCTCGACAGTTTTCAGGACTTGGATAAAAGCGGTTCTGGACTGTGCTGGCCTAGTATATGATTTGACAATTCTTAAAAGGGTACATGTTTTTATTAAACACAATACGACATGTAACCTTATCACCTCAGAAATACCTCAGAAAATTCTTTTTATATTTATCTTACTATAATTAGAAACATTCTCAAGGATAGTGTACGTAATATGAAGAACAGAAGAGCATGTTTGAGAAGGTTAATGGGTGTGAGTGAGGTGAAAGATTTATCACTCAATCAAAGTGGCGATCGATAGTCTGTCTTCTATCCTCTTAGGGACGTAGAGGCGTGAATATATATATATATATATATGTATATGTATATATATATATATAATAGTAATATAAACCTAACATACGCTTCACGACTTGTGTATACACACTCCCTTTTTTATTATGGCGGGGTAAGTCAGAGGCTTGAAATCTTATCTCCGAAATTTCAAAAGCATGTTAGGTATAGGTCACTCAAAGCCCGCGATTACTAGATGGACAGCACCCAACGTGATAAGTAGTGAACCGTATCGCCGTATATAGGCACTGACTATTACCTATCCTGCGGGATAGGCAGGTTTCCTCACGATGTTTTCCCTCACCGTTAGCGACTGTAAATTATGTACGTAAATGAAAAACACTTATTTAATTTACATTCATTGGTACATGCCAGAGTCGGGATTCGAACCTAGGACCTTTCTCATACGAAGTCCGCGGTCTTACCCACTGGGCTACAGCCGCTTTTTTTTCCTCACCGTATGTATATTAGTCTACAGTCTATTCGCGTTTAGTAAATAGTGACGTCATGATATTCAGAGGTTAAACTGGCCAATGAGACGTTAGTTAACGAGTAAAGAATTCACATTGACCAATTGCAGACGACAGTTGTCACGTCTCATTGGTCAAATCGTCGGGACATGATGACATCACTATTTTCTTAAAGCGAATAGACTAGAGTACCCGCCACATAAGGTGGCAGTTGGAGGCGTCGCCACAGTCGCGTAATCCAGTGTTGCCAGTAAACACGCCAAAACTAGCACTCACTGTGCCATACGGCTCGATACATTATATTGAGGTTTCATTTGTAACGATCTTTGGTTGCAGAGCTATAAACTCAAATAAAACAAATTAATATTCCAAAGTCAAAAGTCAAAATATTTTTATTCAAAATATCCCTATCCCTATCCTAAGCTCTCTTTGAAAGTTATTTTATGATCTAAGTACAAATTAAAAAAACTATATATTGACAAAAGGAATATATATGAGTGAAGTGGAAGGGCGGTTACGTAGGGGCCGGCCTAATAAGACATATATGTAACAGTCAGATAGACGCTATATTGAAAAAAGGTGACGTTAGGAGTACCTATAACCGCCGAGAGTGTATTAGAGAATGTATGAATGTCAATGAAGCGAAAGTGGTCTGTCAGGATCGGGACAAATGGGGATCCGTGATCTCTGCCTACCCCTCTACAGGGAATCAGGCGTGATGTGTATGTATGTATGTAAAAAAACTATTTCAAACATGGCACTGAGCATTGTCTTTACATATTTTTACCGAGGTTAGTTCACCAACCATTTCGGCTGCTCAAGATGCCACGTCATGAAGACCACGACCGCTCTGATAAGAGCGTAACGATTGAGAAGAAGAAGTTCAGCGGAGACCCTTGGAGAAGAACTAACAAGAAACTCCAGAAATCAATTTATTATAATCACCCTTAACAAACATAAAAATTACAAAGAGTGGGCAAAAAACACAACGCTGGTAATACTAAATTTACCTTTCATACAAAATAACACGCAATGGCGGAAACGTCAAATTTAGTTCCAAGTTTGGCTACTGCCACCTTATGTGGCGGGTACTCTATAGTGACAGGTTGCTAGTCCGTTTCTCAAAATATTCTCTTTAAAATGGGGAAGCCCCTTTTTTACCTCCTAGACTAGTAAAGAAAGAGTAATATAATGTTGAGGATAGATATATATATTCACGCCTCAACATTCCCAACGGGATAGGCAAAGACTATCGATCGCCACCTGGAACGGGTGACAAATCTCTCTTGCTTCACTACACCCATTAACCTTCTCATACATGCTTTTCTGCTCTTCACACTACGTACACTCGCCTTGAGAAGAATGTAAAAAAAACTATATATTTTTTATTTCTATACCTGTCTAACGGCACAGCGGGTGTAGGTGGCAACGGCGACATAGGGTCTCTGGTTCCAGCCCGGGGCGGTAAGGCGACTGGCGCCGGACAATACACATTCTCATTCTTGTTAAGTATCTTTAACTCTTGGAGTTTGGTACGGAGAGTCGACACCCAGTCTTGCATTGTGTCCCTGAAAATATATAACAGAAAACATAAACATACGCTTCACGACTTGTGTATACACACTCCCTTTGTATTATGGCGAGGTAGTCAGAGGCTTGAATGCCCATCTCTGAAATTTCGAAGGCATGTTAAGTATGGGTCATTCGAAGCCCGCGTATCACTAGATAGACAGCACCCAACGTGATAGGTAGTGAACCGTATCGCCGTATATAGGCACTGACTATTACCTATCCTGAGGTTTCCTCACGATGTTTTCCCTCACCGTTAGCGATTGTAAATTATGTAAATATATGTTAAACATATACATACATTCACGTACTGTAAACCCTTGTGGGGTGAAAAAAACATTGAAAAAAGAAAGAAAGAAAAGAAAAACGTTTAAAAATAATAATACATACATACACATTACGCCTGATTCCCTTTAGACGGGTAGGCAGATATCTCGGATGCCCATTGTCCCGATCCTGATAGACCACTTTCGCTTCATTGACACTCATACATCTTCTCATACACACTCGGCGGTTATAGGTACTCCTAACGTCATCCTATTTCAATATAGCGTCTGTCAGACTGACATATGTCTTATTGGGCCGGCCCCTACGTAACCGCTCTTCCACTTCACTCATATATATTCCTTTGGACAATCTGCTACCATTCATCCGCACAACATGTCTAAACCATCGAAGCATGCCCTTTTCAATCTTAGTCACTACATACGTAGAATTAAGAATTAGTGTGATAAGGGAAGTTTGAGATAAGATGGAACAAAGATTGATAAGGGCATGCTTTGATGGTTTGGACATGTGCGGATGAAAGATAGTAGATTGACAAAAGAAATATCAGTGAAGTGGAAGGGCGGTTACGTAGGGGCCGGCCCAATAAGACGCCATATTGAAAAATCAGATGGACGCCATATTAAAAAATCTTTTCTGCTAAACATTCGTTTAAATAGTCTTTGTTTATGTATATTATAATCATAAGTATTTATTTGTGATCACCACCTCCATGGCGCGATTGGTTGACCACCTGAACCCTAATCGTGAGGTCTCGGGTTCGATTCCCGGTGAAGGCATACTTAAGAACTACGCTTTTCTTCTGCTTTCCATTCTGGTAGTTGATTATATATACTATATTTTTGTATTTTTCTATAATTCTTAAATTTACGTTGACCAGTACCCTTAACACAAGTCTTAATTGAACTTACCAAGGGACTAGTTCATTTGGTGTAATAGTGTCATAAATATTATTATATTATTATTATATGTGTGTAGAACTAACTTTTAAACATACATTTAATTAGTTATTTTTAACACTCGCGATTTATACTCATTTTATATACAATGACAGACCGGGTCATACCACGATAAATTAACAAAGATATCTGATTACCTTTATTTTGCCCGACGTTTCGACCCAGTTGCATAGGCCATGGTCTTGGTATGACCCGGTCTCTCATAGTATATACATTTAATTAGGTTCTGTCATAAAATCAGCGTGGTTCTGACATAAAACCAGCGTTGCGTTTGTCACCAGACGCAACATACCCAGCTGAGTTAGAACCCTTTTGCTGCGACAATAACATGCACAAGTTACACCCCTTAGTTTGTAAGTTCTTTTTATTGTAAACGATTTGTATTGTATATGTTTTTGTGGCCGTAAATAAACACTTTTTATTATTATTATTATTAATTATTTACAATAAAAACCCTTACCAATCGCCCGCAAACATCCTAATGCAGCCACTGTCAGTGTGTATCACGAATTCATGCTCTGAATCCAGCTTTTCTAACTTGGGTTTAACCCCCGCTGTTACATGACGAGCATGGAGTAACGACGACCGCCATATTGGTCTGTAAGTACAAGAAAAAACATATTAATAATATAACACGTTCATAAAAAATATATAATTATTATTGTACAAACTAATTGGACTTAAAAAAAAGGAAAAAATATTATAACTGATAAAAAGTAAAAATTAACAATGCGCCACTAATAAATACATCGCATCAGATAATATAAAGTCATGTATTCAGATATAAACGACAAAAAGACAAACGCGTTCACGATCATTAACCCTTGCGGAGTAGTCAGAGGTTCAGGTGTCCATGCCATTGCGGGCGAAAGTAGTAATTCTATGGCCACCTCGAACCCACGTGTTGAACAGATAGTCAGTACTCATTGTGACGGGTGGTAAGCCGTGTCGCCATTTACAAGCACTAACTATTGGTTTCCTCACGTAATATTCGATGCATTTCATACATGTATTTTTATTACGAAAATGTACATAGAAATGTATTAAACTTCATTTCCATTGGTACATGCTGTACTCACTGATACAGAGGCAAGCCCCAAACAACTGAGCTACGTCGAATTCCTTTATATATAACTAGTGACCCGCTCCGGCTTCGCACGGGTATAAAATATATAGCCTACTCCACTATTTAATGGATGTTATTATACATATAAACCTTCCTCTTGAATCACTCTATCTATTATAAAAAACCGCATCAAAATCCGTTGCGTACTTTCAAAGATTTAAGCATACAAAGGGACATAGGGACAGAGAAAGCGACTTTGTTCTATACTATGTAGTGATAGTTTAATTTCTTACCTATGCGTAACAGTCAACTGTGACATTTGATCTGGATATTGCTCTAAATAAGGAACTCTGCCGTTATGCACACAAAACATCGTCCATAAAGGTTTGAGCTGCTGTTTCTGGAAATAAAAACATAAACATATAATAGTTATTTTTAACGACTCGCGATTTATACTCATTTAATTTACTATGCGAGACGGTCATATCATGATAAATTAATAAAGATATCTGATTAATCCCTGAATAAAAAATACTGTAAAATGAAAATACTCATAAATGAAGTTGTATTGAATTATGTCTGCAGAGTTTCTTGGCATTTCTTCTCTGCAGGATTTTCTTTATGACATGCCAATAGTTTAATTTTTTAAGATTAACTAATTTTAATGACAAATTTTCATGTGAAAATGTGTTATCTTTTAAATTTCAATAATTGATTTTATGATCCTTATGTAGAATAAAAAGCATTTCATCATACAAGGATAACCAAGATATTGTCAATAACAAAAAAGAAATAAACAATGATTTCTATGTATTCCTTTGTTTCTGTGAAAGGGGCCAAGTCCACTAATGCCTTTTGCGAAATATCAGTTCAATATCATTTCAGTAACAGTGTGAAGTTGTTGTGCCAGCCTTCTGCTGTCTCAATGGTGAAATTTGATACTTTTGCCACTTCAATACCAACTTCACATTATTAATAAAGTGATATTAACTGTCTCAAACTTTCGTGCGAACAGACGTGTGCATAACCCCAAATTCTTTAAAATCAATTAAATTCTATTATTCTAATACATAACTACCTTACAACAAAAGTTATAGTGCCAAGTCAATAACAGTGAGAACGCAGCGAGTACATTGTGCATCGTAATTCATTGCGAATCCATTAACAACGCGCTCTGTCTCCTTCACACGGCGGACATACGACAGCCATCTCGCTCACCCAATCAAGGTACGCAAGTTAAGTAATCGTTGAAATTCGATTTGGATTACCAAAACACCGCCATAAGCATATCATTTGAAAAATAATTATGTCTTATAATACGTGCAATGCCTGCAAAAGCAAGATCCATACCTTAAACTACATGGAATGCAGCAGGTGTGAGCTATTGTATGACCTAAACTGTTTGGGAATTGCAACGCAGACTTTTGAGATTATGACAGCTGAGTGTAAGTCTCATTGGGTATGCCCAGAATGCCTAAGCTGCAGACCTAAGGCAGGCAACCTACACACTCCCATCCGCAGCTCCATGGGATTCAACACAACGTACACGTCTGGCACGACTCATATGAACGACTCGGCATTGAGCGAAACGCGGAACGTGAATGCCGTCAGAGGGGCGGCAGCAGCATGCTCACCCGAGGCGTGCGCGCACCTGCCCACCGCCAGGGAGGACAGCCAGGGGCACCCGGGAGACGTGCTGCGCATGCTCCGGGAGATCCAGGCCGAGCTGCACATTCTCAGAAGCCAAAATAATGAGATAGTGCCACTCAGACAGCAGGTAGCACAGCTGCAAGAAACAGTCGAGGCATGTGCTCTAACTATATCAGAACTTAAAGTTCAAATTGAAGCCAAAGCAACGGCACATATTATTAAACCCGGTCCACCCCCGAGAACATATGCTTCAGTGATATCGCAGCCCCAGGTGATAAAGCGTCACTCTCTTCCCGCCAAAATTCCGGAGCCACGTCCCAGGAAGCGCCAGAACTCAGCCAGCTGTGTCGTGCCAGTCAGCAAGGCAGCTTCTTCAATGGACGGTGAACTGAAGGGAGTTTCTCGAAACCATCCTAAAGACGAGGTACACAAGCAGACATCCTATTCGGCGGAGGGGCCATGGGTGAAAGTGGACAATAAGAAAGGTCGGAAAAGACGGTCAATCATTGTCGGTTGCGGAGATGAAGACGGGATGATCAAGTCAGCGGAGCGCCAGAAACATATACAGGCGTGGTCGTTCGCCCCGGAGACTACTGAAACGGCTATACTACAGTATTTGAACAAAAAGGCGCCATCGGATAGGTACACGGTTTCCAAACGTGATATAAAAACCGACAAGCACGCCTCCTTCCTGATAGGAATTCCAGAAACCCTGTTCCCGATATTTACACAGCCGAATTCATGGCCCCCACGGGTTAGATGTACGGAGTGGTTTCTCAGAAACCCCCGCAGACAGACGGGGGGTAAACCGACAACAGCATTATAGGGATATAACTATGTACTACCAAAACGTTAGAGGCTTGAGAACTAAGTTAGATAGTTTCCAGTCAGGAGTTGTGGCCCTTTCGGATGAATATGCCATTTGGGCCATCACCGAAACTGGATGCAACGACTCCATAAGTGACGGCGAGCTGGTTCCAGAAGGCTACTCCATCGTGAGGTGCGACAGGACGGACGGCCGCAAGCAAGGAGGAGTACTTCTCGCCTCTAAACAACTACAACTTCGAGTGGTGGATTTTAACACCGAAATTAAAAATCATGTGTTCGAATTGTGCGGTGCAAACGTGTTCAAGAATAATAAACATTTATTTTTGTGTTGTGTTGTATACATACCTCCTAGCTCAAGTGTGCTTGAATATTATGCATTGTTTGATACAATAGAAAAACAATGCGCTTCAAAATGTAACAATAATAATGTGGTAGTGTTAGGCGACTTTAACTTACATTCAGCCCCCGCGCAGGCACGCGAGTGTTACGACTATTTCGAGGCATACTGTGGGTTCACGCAATTAAATGAAATATCCAATGTGAACGGCCGCCGGCTGGATGTGGTGCTCTCGGGCATGCCGGGCGTCGCGGTGGACGAGGCGGCACTGCCGTTGCTAGCCATAGACCCACACCACCCGCCGTTGCGTGTGCGACTGCCTAGTGCGCGTGCGCGAGAGCGCCGCCAGTCGGTGCGGCCACGCCCATTTGGATTGCCTCACTCGGGCGGCGGCGCGGGGGAACGTTTACTTAATGAGCTCGGCGCATGGAATTTTAATAAGTGCGATTTCGCGGATCTTTATTCCTGTATAGACAGGGCGGAGTGGTCGGGCTTGTATGAAGTTAAGGACCCCATGGGCGCATTGGATTACCTTTATGACAAAGTAGGGTCGCTGATTGACCAATGCGCCCCAGCGAGGGGGCGGCCTAGGCCAGGCGTAAGGCGCGAGTATCCCGAATGGTTTGACGGAAACATAGTACGCGCCGTGAAAGCGAAGTCAATACTCCATAGGCGGTTTAAGCGCTCCGGTACTGTGGCCGATTACGATGCTTTTTCTCGGTGTAGGGCGCAGCTTAAGGTGAGTATTGACAACGCGTTTCGTGCCTATCAGACACGTTTGGAGCGTGGATTCGGGAGCGACCCAAGGTCGTTCTGGGCTTTTGTGAGGTCTGAGAGGTCGAACCGTAGTAGCGGCGCGTTAGTTAGGGACGGGGTGCCCCTCGGGGACGGTGAGTGCGCCGAGGAGTTCGCGAGGTACTTCCACTCCGTGTACGGGCGCGATGAGCCGAGGCTTGACGTGCGCGAGGCGATGGCGGCGGCGGGTGGCTGCGGCGGCGCGGCGCGGGTGCATGTGCCCTGCCTGCGTGAGGCCGACGTCCGCGCGGCCCTTCGCCGCCTCCCGGCCAAGCGCTCCTGTGGCCCCGACGGCATTCCGCCGTACCTGGTTAGGGACTGCAGAGCGGCATTTGTGGGGCCGCTCCTTTACGTTTTCAACTTGCTGCTCATTCACCAAACATATCCAGAATGCTGGAAGCTCTCCAGGGTCGTGCCGATACAGAAGGGCGGGCCGGCGACGTGTGCCTCGAACTACAGGCCGGTGGCTATTTTGTCAACGTTTGCCAAGGTGTTCGAGGCCGCCGTGCAGCAGAGCATGCTCGCCCAGGTGAGTCCGTTCTTGAGTGAAGCACAGCACGGGTTTAGGCCGGCGCACAGCGTGGCCACCAACCTCATGTGCTTCATGAATTACGTGGCTCCCAGGGTCGACGCTGGTGGGCAGGTGGATGTGGCGTATTTTGATTACCGGAAGGCCTTTGACACGGTTGATAATGACGTCCTTCTGAGGAAGTTGGCTGGGGTTGGTTGCACAGAGGGGCTTCTCACATTCTTCTCCCGGTATCTGGCGGGCAGGCGCCAGTACGTGGACTTCAGGGGTTCTGTGTCGCTGCCATACAGGACCCTGTCTGGCGTAAGCCAGGGCAGCACCTTGGGGCCCTTGGAGTTCACTATCGTCATTAATGATCTGCCCGCCGTGGTGGAGGATGCGGGATGCCTACTGTTCGCTGACGACCTTAAGCTATTCCTCAGCGTGGACGGCGAGGGCGACTGTGCGAGGCTGCAGTCCGATATGGACAGGGTCGCGCGGTGGAGTGCGGAGAACGGCCTTCGCTTCAACGCGTCCAAGTGTGAGGTGATGTCGGTCTCCCGGGCCCGCGAGCCTCTGGCGTATGCGTACCGGATGGAGGGCGATTGTGTGCGGCGCGTAGCGGGGGTCAGGGATCTGGGCGTGCATGTCACGTCTCGTCTGTCGTTCCGAGAGCACATTAAGACAGTCTGCAAGCAGTCCTACAGGAACCTGGGCTTCATTCTCCGTCGGTGCGCCCACTTCAACAGTCCCGGGGTGGTGAAGGCGCTGTACGACTCTTTGGTCCGCAGCAGACTAGAGAGTAGCGCCTTGGTATGGTCACCCCATGAGGAAAAGTATGTTCGTATGGTGGAGCGCATCCAGAATAAGTTCGCGCGGTTCCTGTACAAGAAGCTGTATGGGGTGTATCCTTTTTACCCCCTCATGTACCCCTCCTTGTTTGTCCTCGGGATGGTGGGGTACACGCGGCTGTCGGTGCGACGGGACATGGCGCTGGTGACCTTCCTGGTGCGGGTGCTGCGGGGCGCCCTGCACCAGCCGTCCGTCTTGGCGGAGCTGCGGCTCGTGCTGCCGGACGCGCGCTTCCGCCGGCGGGCGGGGCGGCTGCTGCAGGAGCCCCAGTGCCGCACGCAGCTGCTGCGCTCCTCCCCTCTCGTGAGGGGCCTACGCCTGCTGAACGCGCTCAGCGAGAGGCTCGACCTGTTCGTGTGTTCCATGCCCGAGTTCTCGAGGGTCGCCTTGCACTACCTGAGCTACGAGGTATAGGTCTGTTGTGTACGTTTGTTCTTATTTTTTTTTTTTTTTTTTTAATACTATGTAATTTATATCATGTAATTAGTACGTCATCGAAAGGTTGCCTGTTAGGATGACGTACATTTTTGAATGAAATAAATAAATAAATAAATAAATAAATATTATATGTATAGTGTTATGGGTAGCCAGTTGATTTCTCAATCGGCACGTATGGCTATTCATAGGGCTGTGCTGGTTCCAACATTGACTTATGGTAGTGAAAGTTGGGTATGGCAAAAGAAGCATGAAAGAAGAATCAATGCCGTGGAAATACGGTCACTGAGAAGCATGTTAGGAGTGACATTGAATGATAGAATTAAAAATAGTGTGATAAGGGAAGGTTGCGGTTTGAAAGAAGATGTAGTGACTAAGATTGAAAAGAGCATGCTTCAATGGTTTGGACATGTTATGCGGATGAATGATAGCAGATTGACAAAAGGAATATATATGAGTGAAGTGGAAGGGAGGTTACGTAAGGGCCGGCCTAATAAGCCATATAACAATCAGATAGACCCTATATTGACCAAAGGTGACGTTAGGAGTACCTATAACCGCCGAGAGTGTATGAGAAGATGTATGAATGTCAATGAAACGCAAGTGGTCTGTCAGGATCGGGACAAATGGGCATCCGTGATCACTGCCTACAGGGAATCAGGCGTGATGTGTATGTATGTAAATAGTGAACTAACCTTGTGAATAAGCGGCAACAGTTTATTCGTATTAACATCATCAGGGATCCGTTTCAAGTACGCATTCTTCTGTATCTCCCTGTAGTACACGGGACTGTCATCTTCGTTACGAGACATCGTTTACGAGTGTGGACGGACATTCAGATCTGAAAACGTAATACGTACAGTTACAATAGTTTGTTACACTACCTTGTTAGTCTGGGACGTAATAAGAATGCTTACTAGCTGTCGTTCTTCCCGGCATGTCGTAGGAGGCGACTAAGGGACTAGGGGTCAATAGAGATTCTTTTGGGGATGGGCTGTCACCAATATTCCATATGACAACAACATGATTAACCACCACATTGGATATTGAATCTCAGGTAAAAAGTCAGTTTCAAGCAAACTATGACCATCACAAAAACTCGAAAAGTTAGCAGTAATATACTTTTATATATACATTGTCAAAACAATGCAGAGGTTCTCAAATGGCGACGGTGTCTCAGTAAACTTAGTGTAGGATGGCCCTGCTAGATGGACTGATGACCTGAAAAAGGTTGCTGGTAGTGGTTGGCTGAGGGCCACGAGTGATTGTGTTTTGTGGCGTAACCTAGGGGAGGCCTACGTCCAGCAGTGGATTGTCATAGGCTGATTGATTGATAGACATTGAGAATGTGACAGGTGGTAAGCCGTGTCGCCATTTACAAACAATGACTATAAGCCATTTAGGACACGTAGGTTTCCTCACAATATTGTCCCTAACATTATATGCAATGCATTTCACAAATGGATTTATGTTTCAAATATGTACATAGAATTTTTTAAATTCATTAAACATATTTTGCTTTGATGCTTCGAAATTTGAACCCTGTACTCAGCAATACAGAATCAAATTCAAATCAAAGAACAAAATAATAATAATATTTAGGACACTATAACACCAATTGAACTAACCCCAGGGTAAGTTCATTTAAGACTTGTGTTAGGATACTAGTTGACTAGATTTTAAGTAGATAGTAAGTATTATTATATATTATTATATATACATATTATTTATATATAAAAACATAAATAGCATATATAATCAACAACTAGTCTGGAAAGCAGCAGAAAAGCGTAGTTCCTAACTCTGCCTTCACCAATTGGAATTGAACCCGGGACCTCACTATTAGCGTTCAGGCGGCTAACTGATTGCGCTATGGAGGTCGTCATAAGTCAGTTGGGAACAGATAAGTTTCCTCAACATATTGTCCCTTACCACAGTATTCAATGCATTATACAAATGTACTTTTATTTCAAAAGTGTACAAACAAGTTTTGGTACACACTTCGTGATTTGAACCGTGTACGCATTGATACAGAATCAGGCAAAGCAAAGAACACAGCAGAACATGGTACCTGAACACATTGAATAAATTACTGTGATAAATCAATCAATCTAAAAGGAGTATGAACAATGCCTGAATATTACATACCCAAGTCACGCGTGACACTAATTAAAACTATAAACCTAGGACATACAGTTTTAAAGTGACTCTCATATAAACACTACTAAAACAGCGACCAGTATTTGGACTGGAATTCACGCTTCGAAACGCTTAAGGTTGATTGCCTAACTAATTTAGAGGATATTGCAGCCAGCAGTTTCCTAGACAACTTTTTAAATAATTAGGAACGGAACTTACCTTATGTTGAAATCGCATCTAATTACTGCAAATATTTATGTTTATCTACGACATGTTGTGTTTTATCTTATTTGCCATTGTGTTGACTTGCAAACAGTGGGTACGGCAGTATAATAGGTGATAAAGTAAATAGAATTCAAGTTATTGTACGTAAAATAATGAAACAAAGCGTAACAACGTCGTTTCAATGCCAGTGGCCTTATAAATAAATAATAAAGGTAAAATGTCACTTGACTGACAGGTTAGTGTTGTCACATTAGAATTTCTTAAAACAACCATTAATAAAAATTAGTCCTATCAGGTAATAAAAGATTAAAACGTCCATTTCCTAAATATTGCAAAGTAATAATATAACTACACAGAATTGCATGTAGTTATACAAAATCAAACAATAAAATCCCCGTACTAGTCTTAGAAGTAACAATAATAATAAGGTAATAAGCTAGCTAGAGATCCCGCCACATAAGGTGGCAGTAGCCAAACTTGGAACTAAATTTGACGTTACCGCCATTGCGTGTTATTTTGTATGAAAGGTAAATTTAGTATTACCAGCGTTGTGTTTTTGCCCACTCTTTGTAATTTTTATGTTTGTTAAGGGTGTTTATAATAAATTGATTTCCGGAGTTTCTTGTTAGTTCTTCTCCAAGCTAGGGTCTCCGCTGATCTAACCTCGGTAAAAAATATGTAAAGACAATGCTCAGTGCCATGTTTGAAATAATAGTTTTAAGAGATTCGCGATTTATACTCATGATATAAGATATAAGGTTGTGTATAAGATTGATTGCAGCTGTGGGAAATCCTACGTCGAACACACTAAACGGTCTATTGCGGACAGAGTGAAGGAACACATAATATATGTAATATATAATAAGACGGATAAGTCCCGTTAATTATTAATCATGTTTGAAATAGTTTAATAAACATATTTTGACTTTGATATATTAATTTGTTTTATTTGAGTTTATAGCTCTGCAACCAAAGACCGTTACAAATGAAACCTATAATGTATCGAGCCGTATGGCACAGTGAGTGCTAGTTTTGGCGTGTTTACTGGTAACACTGAATTACGCGACTGTGGCGACGCCTCCAACTGCCACCTTATGTGGCGGGATCTCTATGTTGACAGTTTCCGAATCGGGTGCTATCGGAAGACCAGTGATGCAGCCTAGCTGCATCGTATACTGAGGCAGCACCTTTTCACTGCATGAACGGTGTTCTTTACGTTTTGGGTTTTTTTCCATGTTATGTAATGAATAAAGTTTTTTCTTTTTTCTATCTGCCGTTCATCGCGGAAATTTTTAAAAGTAACGTGAATAAAATTTATTGGGCGATAATCTATCTCCCTGTCATCTATGTTTCAAATAACATTATAAATTACAATATCATTTTGACGACCTCCGTGGCGCGATCGGTATCCATCTGAACGCTAATCGTGAGGTTCCGAGTTTGATTCCCGGTGGAAGCAAAGTTAAGAACTTCGCTTTTCTTCTGCTTTCCAGTCTGGTCGTTGATTATATATAATAAACATGTATTTATTTATGTATACTAAGTATACATTTCTGAAATACCTACACGTTAACTAGTACCCTTAACACAAGTCTTAAATATACCTAGCAAGGGGCTAGTTCAATTGGTGTAATAATGTCCAAATTGACTGAGTGAATGACTGAGGAAATACTATAATATCTCTAAGACCGTCGTCTGAGATTAAAGGACATGAATGTAAATGTATTTGAGCAATATCACCCGAATTCAGTGTACTTATTATTATTATACTCAATGTGACAGGTGGTAAGCCATGTCGCCATTTTCAATCACTAACTATTACCTGTTACCTGTTCGTTGAACAGATAGGTTTCCTCGCGATGTTTTTCTCACGTTAGTAATGGACGCATTTCGTAAATGTATTTTTTATTATGAAAATGGACATAAAAATTCATTAAATTTCATTTCCATTGGTACATGTTCAACCGGAATTTGAATCCTGTACCCACTGATACAGAGTCAAGCCCTAAACAATTGAGCTGCGTCGAATTACTATTATAATAATTCACTTCATGTTTTATCCACAGTGTACTGAGCTTTTAAACAAGTCTCACGAAATAATTTATAAATATACCTTTAAATCGTCATGGTTTCAATATAACTTAGGCCAAACTTACGGCAAACTCTTTCACGACTAACCATTGCAGCTTAGACACGTATTAATCTCCGCAATTATGGAGCAAACAAAATCTCAAAATTTTAGATATGACATTACTTTTAAAAAAGATCAGTCATGTAATTTTCAATTTAGATTTATTTAATAAAACCACAAATTATTTAAAAATATTGAATTTATTAAAAAATAAACTTACCTAGCAGAGCCAATAGATAAAAAGTACATGAAAATATTCATTGCATATAAGGTTTTTAATGTGTCATTTATTCTTGAAAATTTTTAATAATCGTGTTACATTATTAAGTTACAATATCTATCTTTCAGGTACATTAATAACATACACATAAATAATTAGAGCTACTATACAAACTTGTATAATAATCGCAATAATTACTGCACCTATTAACATATCAAATAAATGTTATATTTTAATAAAAATCTTCTGTTTTCTCTGTAATGTTACCTATTGCAACACTGACCGCGACCAGCTGATTGTCATTCCATAATTCCAGTTGTAGACGCCAGTGTTAGTGATTTCTGTTTGTCATCGAAGTTTTAAAGGTATTTATTCCATTGTTACTTGATTATTTTGTCTCCAATATGTCTAGCTAATTTCGTCATAGGCTGATATTAACTTTAATTCAAGAATTTAAGTCGAAATTCATTGTTTCTGGATAGTTTTTATGTTGTTGTTGACTAGTTGATAGATAAGTGACGTATGTTGACATATGGCTTAGCATACCAACATAACAAGTATAAAAAAATATGCTTCGTAACGCTAGAGGCTAGATCGCACAATCATAGTTTGTTCTGAAATATTTCAGACAATATTATAATTAAATATCTGCTGCCTCACTTTATGAATGTTGTTTGTTGGATCAGTATTAATTCGTATTCTATGATTATTTACACTTGCGTTGGATTGGTGATACACTTGTGATACTGAATAAACAAGTTAATGTTCTCATAGTCGATTCGTTATTTATCCAATTACTCAGTCAAGACCAAATATACGCAAAAAAAGTATTACTTTATTGTGGTTGGGTTGTGTTGTCTAGACTGCTGTGTAATAAAAAAAAATAACCGCCAAAATAGCTGTCACCTAACCGATTGCTAGTCTTGTTATTGTTAATAGTGTTATTTTAATGAAAATACGTTAGTTTTCGTCAAAAATATTTCATAAAACCCCATTTAATGTATTGATAAACCGTTTAACAATATAGTACAAGTGATAAATCCAGTCCCAACATGGCAAAAGTGCACATCACAAATGTCGTGGTCCTTGACAATCCTAGCCCGTTTCTAAATCCATTCCAATTCGAACTCACATTTGAGTGCATTGAGGAACTGAAGGAAGATCTCGAGTGGAAGATGATTTACGTTGGTTCAGCCGAAAGCGAAGAACACGACCAAGTCCTGGACACAATCTATGTCGGCCCCATTCCTGAGGGTCGGCATATGTTTGTGTTCCAAGCCCCACCGCCCGACGTGACGAGAATACCTGAGAACGACGCTCTCGGCGTCACTGTGGTGCTCCTAACATGTTCCTACCGCGGCCAGGAGTTCGTCAGAGTCGGGTACTTCATAAACAACGAATATAGTGAATCGGAACCGGAGCTAAGAGAGACGCCGCCACCGAAACCTCAATTTGACAAGGTAGTCAGGAATATCCTGGCGTCAGAGCCGAGGGTGACGCGCTTCAAGATCAACTGGGCTGAACCGGATGCGGTTAACGCAGGGGAGGGTGGTGATACGAACATTGAGGCACAGAACGATTCTTGTAGTGTGTCTTTTAATGCGGATAGCCAAATTAGTGGGATCGAGTTCCAAGGGAGTCTGAGCGGGTATGGAGATAATTCTAATTCGATAGCGCCTATGGAATGTTGAGGTTAGTATTTTTTTGTTATTTTATTCTAGATTTTTTTTTTAAATATTTAATATGCCATTCACCACTAAGGCTATGTTGGCGATTCTATATTATTAGTACCTTTACATATTGAACTTAGTGCCTTAGTAAGAAGTCTACATTAATTTAATGTCAGCATAAATTATTTACATAATTTTATGCAGATCAATGATAGTACATTGACAAAAGGAATATATGTTAGTAAGTGGGAGGGTGGTTACATAGGCGTCAGTCCAAAAAGACAGACAGATAGTAACCATATTGAATATAGGTGATGTGAGAAGTACTTATAATACAGAGTGTGTATGAGGTCTATGAATGTCAATGAAGCAAGTGGTTTGTCAGGATCGGGACAGAAGGGGATCTGCAATCTTTGGCGACCTCTTTTCAGGGAATCAGGTGTCATCATTTAATCTCTCTGGGGATAATGTAGGAATTGATTAATAGTGTTAGGTAGCTACTTTAGTGAGCAATAGATTCAGTCTACAATATACTGAAAAGAAATGCTGCCATGTACTTAATTATTTGTTGTAGATTAGTATGGGACACCATTATCTAAGTTTACAAAATTACACCATTAACTAAATATATTAAAATGAATGGCAATATAAACATTGTTAATAACATTAGTTAATGATATTTGTATGTAAATTGAGTTCTAACTAGATTATAATAGGAATGAGAAATAGAAAAGGGGCCGGCCTAATAAGACATATAACAGTCAGATAGACGCTATATTGAAAAAAGGATGTATTTATATCTAGCGGGGCCCTCGGAGCTAGAGCGATGAAAGTGAGGAGAGCGGTCAGCTTGTTCAATGTACCTATCAAATATAATAAAGTGGTCCAATGTACCTCCGTTGTATCCACAGAAATGACCTCTGAATTCGATTTCCATCCATAGGGGCCCTCCGTCGTTATTAGGCCGAGATACCTAAAAGTAGTGTCAAACGAAACTTGGCCCAATGTACCTTCCTATTCATTAATTTGTTCTTAAAATTTTTTGATGGTATACCAGAAATTAAGTTTCAAAGTTTTGTCTAGCCAGCGGGGCCCTTTGTTATTTGAATTAACACGTGCGGAAAATGCAGACCATTCTTATGTTTTCCCAATGTACCTCACAATTATTCACTATTTACCAAATTTTTGTGGTTTTTCTGCCTTAACAAAAAAAAACAACTTTTCATACAAAATAGTCTGTTTGCATAACACGGGGCAACCACAAAAGTATGGTCAGCAAATTCAAAATAAATTATTACTTTGTATATCGGTAGTAATGGTATGTAAACAGAAAAAAAACTGATTTGTTATTAGGAACATAACGTATTTATTATATCGGATCATGTTGTGTAATACCAGAAAGAAAGAAAATAAGATCACAATAAAAAAAATATAGTCAACAAATTATATTATAATAATCAATGCACAGTCACGTACAAAAGTGCAGTTATAGATTTGTACCTTATTGCAACGTAATGAGATACAGTTCTATGACTTCACTTTTACACGTGACTGTACTTACCTACTTACTGTAATTATTGCAAAGATATTAATTGTATGTTACATCAACTATTGTCTGACATATATTAAGCAATGCGCTATGATTTTACGTTTATCATTATTTACTTTAACAGTTGAAATTAAGTCATCAAAAGATTCCCATTTGCCATTTTTTCTTCGTAACACTTGATATTAATGGTATCAATAAAATATATTTGTCGGAAGTTCCTAACATGTTGTTTTTGAGTCAAAAGGAGTCCTATAAATTGACATCTGTGATTGAATATTGTCCTGGTGGTACAGGCCACTACAAAGCTCATTGCTTACGAAGAAAAATGGCAAATGGGAATCTTTTGATGACTTAATTTCAACTGTTAAAGTAAATAATGATAAACGTAAAATCATAGCGCATTGCTTAATATATGTCAGACAATAGTTGATGTAACATACAATTAATATCTTTGCAATGATTACAGTAAGTAGGTAAGTACAGTCACGTGTAAAAGTGAAGTCATAGAACTGTGTCTCATTACGTTGCAATAAGGTACAAATCTATGACTGCACTTTTGTACGTGACTGTGCATTGATTATTATAATATAATTTGTTGACTATATTTTTTTTTATTGTGATCTTATTTTCTTTCTTTCTGGTATTACACAACATGATCCGATATAATAAATACGTTATGTTCCTAATAACAAATCAGTTTTTTTTCTGTTTACATACCATTACTACCGATATACAAAGTAATAATTTATTTTGATTTGCTGACCATACTTTTGTGGTTGCCCCGTGTTATGCAAACAGACTATTTTGTATGAAAAGTTGTTTTTTTTTGTTAAGGCAGAAAAAACACAAAAAATTTGGTAAATAGTGAATAATTGTGAGGTACATTGGGAAAACATAAGAATGGTCTGCATTTTCCGCACGTGTTAATTCAAATAACAAAGGGCCCCGCTGGCTAGACAAAACTTTGAAACTTAATTTCTGGTATACCATCAAAAAATTTTAAGAACAAATTAATGAATAGGAAGGTACATTGGGCCAAGTTTCGTTTGACACTACTTTTAGGTATCTCGGCCTGATAACGACGGAGGGCCCCGCTGGATGGAAATCGAATTCAGAGGTCATTTCTGTGGATACAACGGAGGTACATTGGACCACTTTATTATATTTGATAGGTACATTGAACAAGCTGACCGCTCTCCTCACTTTCATCGCTCTAGCTCCGAGGGCCCCGCTAGATATAAATACATGAAAAAAGGTGACGTTAGGTGTACCTATAGCCGCCGAGGGTGTATAAAGGCGGGACTCCACTAGCCTCTCACCATGGCATTCCGGGGATCGCGGAAATATCACGTGTCCCCACTTGAGCCAAGAAATGTGGCAGCGAGGCAGTCGGCCTCGACCCGAGCCACCATTTGCTCACTACTTTTCACTAGCGATAACCGACGCACGTAAAGTTGCTGCTGCTTTAATAATAATTAATCATTACCAAAGAAAAGAAAGACAGAAACGAAAACATCGATGGTGGATCAAGGAATTATTTCGCTTCGTATAACTTAATCAACTCGATACATTTTTCTTTATCCATCTTGCCGCGTATCGAGCACATGTACTAACGTCTCCACTGAGAGCGCGGCTCAGATTGAGGCGCCTTTGAGCACGGACATTTACCGACATTGAATGGCTCGCGACGCGGCAGCCTCTTTTAGCTCGAGCCGCGGCAAGCCTCGACTCGCGGCATGGTCTCCACTTGCGCCGCCTCGGGTCGAGACGGCCGCTCGACCCGAGGCTGCCTCTAGTGGAGTCCCAGCTTAAGATGTATGAATGTCAATGAAGCGAAAGTGGTCTGTCAGGATCGAGACAAATGGGGATCCGTGATCTCTGCCTACCCCTCTACTGGGAATCAGGCGTGATGTGTATGTATGTATGTAAGAAATAGTTAACATTCTCTTATAGATTGCTAAAACTTCTTGATATAAGGCATCTGTTTAAATTACTCTTGTTCTAGAGAAAATGTATTACAGCTATCTATCTTTTGTATGTTTAGGGTTTAGTCTCAAACATCAGTTACATTTAATAATATTTTAGGACACTATTACACCAATTGAACTAGCCCCTTGGTAAGTACATTTAAGACTTGTGTTAAGGGTACAAAACAACATATATTTAAGAAATACATGTATAGTATAAATATTCAACAACCAGACTGGAAAGCAGAAGAAAATCGTAGTTCTTAACTCTGCGTCCACTGGTAATTTTAGGGACCTTACAATTAGCGTTCAGGTGGTTAACCAATCACACCACAGAGGTCGTCATTGAGTGCTTGCTATCGGTTTTATGGCTATATGTACGTACGCATTCACAACCATTAACCCTTACGGGGTAGTCAGAGTTTCCTGTGTCCATCTCCGTAATTGCGAAGGTAGTAATTCTATGGCCACCTCGAACCCACGTGTTAACCAGATAGTTAGTACTCAATGTGACAGGTGGTCAGCCATGTCACCATTTACAAGCACTAATATTACCTGTTCTCGGAACAATTAAGTTTCTTCACAATGTTATTCCTCGCAGTAGTATTCGACGCATTTCGTAAATGTATTTTTATTACGAAAATGTACATAGAAATTCATTAAACTTCATTTCCATTGGTACATGCTCAAGTGGGATTTGAACCCTGTATGCTTGATACAGAGTCAATCCCCTAACAACTGAGCTATGTCAAACACTGAGCTAGGTCGAATTATATGGCTATATGATTGCCTAATATGTATGTATGTCTTATGACCTAAAAATAGATTCTTAGGCATTGTGACATATGTATAGGAGATGTACGAGTACACTGCCATCGTAAGAAAAAAAAAAACAACTAAAATTTTTTCAAAATATATACATATTTAGAATCAGAAAAATAGGCACATCTGCTCAATGTTTTGTAAAATTTTATCATCTAGGAATTCGAAGATTCTATCCACACTAAAAAGCAGAATATGGTAAAAATTTTAATTCCAATTATTTCAGTTTGACCAAAATTATAGATGTGCTCTTCTCTCGTATTATGGCAGTATATTTGGGTGTTGTATTGTTATTTTCAACTAATACTTTTTGTACTACGTTATGTAGGGGCCGGCCTAATAAGACATATAACAGTTAGAAAGACGCTATATTGAAAAAAGGTGACTTTAGGAGTACCTATAACCACCGAGTGTGTATGAGAAGATGTATGAGTGTCAATGAAGCGAAAATGATCTATCAGGATTGGGACAAATAGGGATCCGTGGTCTCTGCCTACCCCTCTACAGGGAATCAGATGTGATGTGTATGTATGTATACTTTTTGTACCATTTATTATTAATGCACTTTTTATTCATTTCAGAATATAGTAAAAGTTAATCTGTGATGGACTGAACTGTCAAAATACTAGAAGATTTTTTTTTAAACACCAAAAAGTTCCAGCCTGTACAAACTCCTTGGACGAGTTTCTGACGAAGGAGGTTACGGATCTGACCTGCATGGATGTTGACATTAGTGTATATTTTTTTATTCATGTGTTCTGAAGTTTATAAAATTGTGTTACACTACACATAGTATCTGATTTCTCAAGGGCTATACAGACTCAATAATACAAAATACACACTCAACATTATTGCTAGAGGGATGTAGACAACAAATATAGACATTTTCATGACCATTAACTCTTTCGGGGTAGTCAGAGGTTTGGGTGACCCATATCTGTAATTGGGGAAATTCATTCTTTGACCACTTAGTACATAGAAATTCATTCTTTGAAGACTTGTAATATGCAATATGAAATCAATCAGCCTATAGCAGCTTCGCCAAGGTACAACAGAAAAGTATGTTTTTATTGTTATTTAACATCAAAATAACATTTAAAGTCTTACAGAAATATTACAACTTACATAAAAGTATGTTTAAGATATGAATCATAATTATGTTAAATAACACTAAATTTCAGTTTTTAAGTCATCATAATTGATCATAAACATACTGTCATGTAGCATATGGTATAGAGTCAGTACACAACTGAACATATACAGGGTGTGGCGTAAGGAATGGACAACCTGACACCCAAAGATAGATCTCAATGCGGGCTACTCGAAAAAATCTTCCTTAATTCATTTTTTTTATTCTTTAATAAGCCATTCACCACTAAGGTTATGTCGGCTCAAGTACAAGCACTGATGCCATGGCGTTTAACTTCTTGTTATACCGTCGTCATGGCTACATCAACGCCGCCAACCGCTACAACCGAAAAAAACGAAGTCGAAGCTCCAATTCTTCTCTTCCTTATTCTTCAGTTGGTTCCAGTTGAGAATCCAAATCTTATTCCAAAGCGGACATATTTAGCCAGTTCGGCATCACAATTGACTAAATATTCAGCCGAAAATATTTTTTTGTATTTTCAAGTTCCACTGAGCTGCTGACTTTGTTGACGAACCATAGATGACTGAATTCATTATTATTTTTGAAAAATTATGGCTTCCTGTCTTACTAAAACTATTATAATTGTTAATATTTTATATATATTTTTTGTCTATCGCCTTACTAACACAATGCGTTAACTATTTTTATTAATGATATAGTTTTTTACTACATAATAGAAAAAAATAAGAAGTCTTTCTATTTGTCTTTCGCTATTGTCTATCCCTTATGCCACACTTATATACAGACATAAACATACATATTTATCATATTTACTGCAGGAATTGAATCCAAGGCTCATAGTTAAGAGTATTCTTAAGAAATGCAAAATAACTTTAGATAACTATTATTCTGTCAATACAATAGAGGTAGACCATACAAAAATAATATATTTATTTTTATCTTAAATGTACAGTCAGCGCTTAAAGTGCAGTCCCAGTAACTTTTTAAGGTTTATGTTTATAAGAACAAAAGACAATATTTGACATTTTAAAACTGGTGCCACTATGTATTGTCATGGCCACTATACGTTCGCGTGCTTCGAAATGAAAAATATTGTCTTTTGTTATTATAAACGTAAACCTTATAAAAAGTTATTGGGACTGCACTTTCAGCGTTGATTGTAGGTCACCTTAACAGGGAACCTTTTGGTGAAATACCTAATACATACTTGTGTGTACAGTCTTAAATAGACATACATACACATCACGCCTGAATCCCTGTAGAGGGTTAGGCAGAGTTCACAGATTCCCATTTGTCCCGTTCCTGACAGACCACTTGCTTCATTGACACTCATACACACTCGGCGGTTATAGATACTTTTAATGTTACCCTTATTATACACTTAAATGTATATACACATATCCATAAACATACATATATTAAGTGTGTAGGCAAAATTCAGCTAACTTTGCAAGCTTTTTGATCACATCAAACAGATAAATAGATCATGAGGACACTACCTATTTTTCATAGAACAGGTAATTTATCAGTACTTGTAAATGGCAGCACGATTTATCACCTGCTACGTTAGATACTAACTGGTTCACATGTGGGTTTCAGATGGCCATATAACACTATATCTGTTGTTTTCGAGAAAGACATTGGCCCACTGACTACCCCGCAAGAGTTAATGTGTATGAATTCTCGTATTACCCTACACTACTTCTAGAGGCAGAATAACAGCTATTTGATGTTATTTTTCCATAGTTATTTATACATGTAATTTAAAGACAGTTTAAATATTTTTTGTAAACCTACCCTCATTTGTTCAAATGTTTAGAAATCCTCAATTTGAAGTGTCATGGCGGAAGTTAGTGATTTTTGTAACTAATTTAACGATAAGTTTCTAGCGATTAAGTGATGTATTTGCGTAAATTAATAAAAATAATGACCTCGAATGTTTTCTTTTATTTTTTTATATATTGTATAATACATGTCTAGTGTCTACATTACCTAAAGTGGTAGACAAAACCACAAAGTAAAAAACACTTCTGTTCTTTGCATAGAAAGAATAATCTATTTAATGGGACTACTCAAAAATACAAGAATTAAGTAGAGATATACACACATACATATATTCACGCCTCTACATCCCTAACGGGATAGGCAATGACTATTGATCGCCATCTGGAACGATCCTATCGAACTCCAGTCATCCATCCGCTCTGTGTGCCCATTATTAGATATCGACAAAAAAAAATATCCCAGAACAATGTTTGAAGTAATTCAAGAGACAGATTATATAAAACCACTGAATAATATTGGGAACGTTCTCTTTTTCTTTCTATATTCAACCACCAGACTGGAAAGCAGAAAAGCGTAGTTCTAAACCCAATGGGAATCGAATTCGGGACCTCACGATTAGCGTTTAGGTATTTAACTGTTCTCGTGGAGGTCGTAAACAAAATTTGAATAAAAATAACTGCACTATCGTGTTATAAGAGGCGCTTGAATGGACTAGGGCCGCTAATCAAGTGACCATAAAGCTATGCAGCGATTGAAAGCAAAATGTATGGGATTGACTGATGGAACACGATTTCATTTTGTTTGGACTGACATTTTATTCCATTGCCATAGCGAGTTTTAAATACAATAACATACTTCATGACTTGTGTATACAAACTCCCTTTTTTATTGTGGCGGGTTGTCAAAGTCTTGAGAGCCCATCTCCGAAATTTCGCGGGCATGTTAGGTATGGGTCATTCGAAGCCCGCGTATCACTAGATAGACAGCACCCAACGTGATAGGTAGTAAACCGTATCGCAGTATATAGGCACTATCATAAGTGTTAAATCATTTTATGTTTTAACGTCCGACATTCCTTTTCAGCGTGGACAATACTTCAAAGATAATTTAACAAATAGGCTTAGTAAATATAAACATTTTGAAGACTAACTATTATTTAACTGATAATCAAAATATCACACCAAAAGTATGTACTGAATTGGACCAAATGACATTTATTTTTAAACTCTCGATTTATACTCATTTTATTTACTATATGAGGTCGGGTCGTATCACGATAAATTAATAAAGATATAGATACCTTTATATTACCCGACGTTTCGACCCAGTTGCATAGGCCGTGGTCGCGGGAAGACTGCCGTCTCAGCTAAACTCTACCCTCACAATTGGATTTTTTGTTAATTCATGGCACGATGCACTACACTCACATAATCTGAAGACACGTCTGCAGATACGTCACGCGAATATAATTCCATGATTACCCGGTGACGCGACCCGGCACCCAAGTCTACCAATGTGTTTTAACAGAAACGCAGTTCAATATCAGATCAGTAATAGCACTAATAGTGTGAAGTTGGTAGTGCATGACCAAGTGTCAAATTTCACAATTAAAATCGGCATGTGTCAAATTTCACTTTAAAAATTTAAAAATTGTCATCTTTGCTAATCAATTACCAACTTCACAATATTTATGGTCTGATATTGAATTGATATTCTGCAGAAAGCATTAGTGGACTAAGGCCCCCGGTCTCATATAGTAAAAAAAAAGGACTGAATTTTATCTGCCCATAAGACTCGGACACTTGGCGGTTATAGGTACTTCTAACGTCACTCTTTTTCAAAATGGCGTCTATCTGACTGTCATATGTCTTATTAGGCTGGTACCTACGTAATGAGATGTAGTCATACATATATTTGTATGTACGTCTGTTTGATTATTATTAAGTACTTCGGTTGCATAGATAACTTACAAAGAGAACGATATAAGAGCTACAACCTCCTTGAATGATTAGGTTTAGAATAAACACTTAACTAATTACTATGTTACATACATTCACGTCATTAATTCCTTTTCGGGGTAGACAGAACCTCGGAGACACGATAAAATGTCCTAAGTCACTTTTTAACGTGAATATTGGTATTATGATGCTAAATCGAACATTGTTAAGCGATTCCTAGCCCATTGCCGGATAGATTCTATAAACCACTAGTCTCTTAGTCGCCTCCTAAGACATACCGGGAAGAACGGCAGCTAGTTAGCATTTTTTAATGTCCCTAACTAGGCCAAAGAAAAGTTTCTCTCTGATTTCTGAAAGTCTAAAGGTTTATTCTTCATATTTATTAGATACAATTACTTTTACGACCATTACCCGTTATGGATTACCTACTCAACTATTCGAATGTCTTTTTTTACAATTTATATATGTACTAGTGACCCTCTCTGGCTTCGCACGGGTATAAAATATATAGCCTACTCCACTATTTAATGGGTGTTATTATACATATAAACCTTCCTCTTGAATCACTCTATCTATTAAAAGAAACCGCATCAAAATCCGTTGCGTAGTTTCAAAGATTTAAGCATACAAAGGGACAAAGAAAGAGACGTTGTTTTATACTATGTAGTGATATGTATGTATGTACGTACGGCAGCTAGTTAGCATTCTTTTACGTACCAGACTAACACACTTTTTACTTCTCTAGTCAAACCATGCGAATCTTAATGTAATGACCATGACCTAGTCAATTGAAGCGTATTACTTCATTTTAATGGAATTCAAATCACGTGCATTTTATACGTACATATACACTTACTACACTACACTACACTTGTACTAAGTACCTATAACCGCCGAGTGTGTATGAGGAGGTGTATGAGTGTCAATGAAGCGAAAGTGGTTTGTCAGGATCGGGACAGATGGATCTGATCTCTGCCTAGCCCTCTACAGGGAAACGGGCGTGATGTGTATATATGTATTTATACTAAGTTGGCATATATATATACAATCAACTCCTTCTTTTTAACCCTTTCAGATACAGACCACTCAGTCAGATATTTGATATAATATGATATCTCCTAGGCCACTTAGCATGAATATTGGGTTGTAAAGTATATGGAACATTGGTGGCAGGTTGCTAGCCCATCGCCCAATAGATTCTAGTCACTCCTAGTCCTTTAGACGACATGCCGGGAAGAATGGTAGCTTGTTAGGTAGCATTCCTGTTTTCTTTAGTATGTATGTATGGATTTTCTCACAAAAATTAAAAGTAAATAAGTATGTTTCTTATATCATTCACACATACGTCTATTTCGCTTTTTATTGAGTACAAACATGAAAGTAATATACTAATACGGTGGGTAAAATAGTTACTTGGAATTTTCTTACGTCTTTCATTTCTTCAATCCCGGCCCTGGCATGTACCAATGAATTAAATTTAAATGTTTTTCATTCACTTACATAATTTACAGTTTGCCAACGGTGAGGGACAAAATCGTGAGGAAACCTGCCTGTCCCTCAGGATAGGTAATAGCCAGTGCCTATATACGGCGATAGGGTTCACTACCTATCACGTTGGGCTGCTGTCTAACTAGTAGTAAAACGCGGGCTTCGAGTGACCCATACTTAACATGCCTTCAAATTCAATTTCAAAAATGGGCACTTAAACCTCTGACTACCCTGCCAGTAAAAAGGGAATGTGCATACACAAGTCATGAGGCGTATGTTATGGGTAAAAATAGTTACTTTAAAATCCCATAGTCGCTTTTCATGCTAGGATGATTGACAGCTAGTTAGTATTTTATTTACGTCGCCACGGGATACAATGAATTCTAACCATGATTATCATTAGCTTAGGTTTTAAGTCGATACAGCGGTAACCGGTTATGAACAAATTGATTTTGCTTTCCCGTCAACGTAAATTAAATAACAGCTAATGCTTTTGTTGGGCCGTAAATAGAATGCGAACTAGATGCTTTTCATTACCAAATGTCGTAGGAGGTAGTTTAGGGACTAAACTAGGGTTCAATTAATCTTATTAATAAATTGAAACGCATAAAGTTTTCATTCAATATAAGTACGTATAGTTAAAACATTTGAACACAAAAATATATAGAATAGTTTAGTAACATGTCATCGATATACCATAAATATGTAGTATGCACGAGTAGGTACATGCCATCGCATTTTCTATTATTATCTATATGGATAAATAAACCGTCTTAAAAGTTGTTTGAAATGGATTGAATAACGTGAATGTACATTGTTTGTAAATTGAAAATCTCTTACACAAAAGCACATTAAATCACAGTAGTTGTTTAAATCCCCTCTTGATGTTGATACCTACTGAATACGTGTTTAATTTAATAAATATCAACCAGTTTTAAACAATATGTCGCCTCGGTTAGGTGTGTTTGTAATATTTAGTTTTATTTTGACGTTTTGCTGCGCGGCAAAATTAGACCTTCCAAGCAGGTCGTCTAAAAATGAGGTTGGTGACAAAAAGGTTTTGTTAATCTTTTTTGTAGTTATTTCATTTTGTTAAAAGAAATTATGTAATACATGTTGTTGATATTGTTGTATGTGGCAAAACAAGTTTTGTAATACGAGGAGGACTTTTAAAGTTGTTGTATTGCGTGGATAGTTTACCGTTAGTGGATAGTAAGGAGGTTGATAGGTAAAAAGGTAACAAAATTAAAAAAGGTTCTATATTTTTTAAAAATAAGATTATAATACAATTAATTATTACTATCTAAAATATTTTATTCTCTATATACTTTAAATAGACATAATATACAGATAGTTTCCCTACATCGGGGTAGGTAAAGCGTATCATTCGCTTCATTAATATCCACCACCTCTTTATACACACTCGGCGGTTATAGGTACAACTAACGTCATCCTTTTTCAATCTATGTAATAGTGCGTTATTTATCCTTAATATGATTTACTCGTGGATGTACTATCTCGTTGTGTTATTAGTGTGAAGAGGAAGGGCGGTTATTTAGGGCTCGATCCAATAACACATAATAATGACAGACTGATAGACGCCATATTGAAAAAGGGTGACGTTAGAAGTATCTATAACTGCCGATTGCGTTAGAAGTGCCTATAATCTCAAGTGTGTATGAGGAGGTATATAAATACTAATGAAGTGTAAGTGGTTTGTCTGGATCGAGACAAATGGGATCCTTGATCTCAGCCTATGCTTCTATAGAGAAGCGGGCTTGATGTGTATGTATGTATGTTATGTTCAAGGTTCAGTCCAACCCGAAAGGGACTAAAGTCATAATTATATATATATATATATATTTGCATTATCTATACCCTCTAGTTTGCAAACTTTAATTCTAAACGTTTTGTATTGGAGACATTCTTATCAAGGCGGGTGAACGTAGTGAAGAACAGAAGAGCATGTATGAGAAGGTTAATGAGTGTGAGTGAAGCAAGAGATTTGTCACCCGTTCCAGGTGGCAATCGATAGTCTCTTACTATCCCCTTGGGGACGTAGAGGCGTGAATACATGTATGGATTATATATGTTTTTGTTACTGTGAATAAACGTTTTTCTATTTATCGATTCAGTGCTTGTAAATGACGGCATGGCTTACCAATCACATTGAGTACTGACTTGCGGGGTAGTCAGAGGTTCAGGTGTCCGTCTCCGCAATTGCGAAGGTAGTAATTCTATGGCCATGCCAAACCCACGTGTTGACCAAATACTCAACTCAATGTGATCGTACATACCAAGTACTCAATGTGACAGTTGTCAAGCCATGTCGGCATTTACAAGCATTATTACCTATTCGGGAAACAGGTAGGTTTCCTCAGAGTGTTTTCCCTCACCGTATTATTCGAGCATTTCGTAAATGCATTTCTATTACATAATAATATAATAAACGCTTTTTTATTTATTTCGACGTAGCTCAGTTGTTTGGGACTTTGCTTCTGTATCAGCGGGTAAAGGGTTCAAATCCCGCTTGAGCATGTACCAATGGAAATGAAGTTTAATGAATTTCTATGTACATTTTCGTAATAAAAACACATTTACGAAATGCATCGAATACTACGGTGACGGATAACATTGTGAGGAAACCTACCTGTTCCCCGAACAGGTAATAGTTACTACTTGTAAATGGCGACATGGCTGACCACCTATCACATTGAGTACTGACTATCTGGTCAACACGTGGGTTCGAGGTGTCCATAGAATTACGACCATCGCAATTGCGGAGATGGAAACCTGAACCTCTGTCGTGAATGCGTTTGTCTTTTTTTGTCTTTTATTTATTCATATAACCATCCTCTTTTCATTGCAGACTCTTCCAAGCATGGCTAGCCAACGACTAGCTGCCTTTCGGGCCATCATGGCTTCACAACCGAAATCCCTGGCGGCGTATATAGTGCCTACGGCTGACGCTCATAATGTAAGTATCCTTTACTATAGGCTATTCGCGTTAAGTAAATAGTGACGTCATTACGTTCAGAGGTTAAACTGGCCAATGAGACGTTAGTTAATAAGAAAACAAATCACTTTGACCAATTGCAGTCAACCGTTGTCACGTCTCATTGGTCAAATCGTGGGGACATGATGACGTCACTATTTTCTTAAAGCGAATACACTATAGTCTGGGACGTAAAAAGAATGCTAACTAGCTGCCGATCTTTTCATGTCGTAGGAGGCGAGTAAAGGACTAAATAAATGGAGTTTATTGGGCGATGGGTTAGCAACCTGTCATCCATGTTATATGTGACAAAATATTCATCCTAATAAGTGACAAAGGATATTTATTCATGTCTCCAAGATTCTGTCCAACCCGAACGGGATTAAAACAAGTGAATGTATACGTAAATGTGTATAGAATGTAAGAAATAAAAGACAAAGCTAGTCTGAGATGTAAAAATAATGCTAACTAGCTGCCGTTCATCTCGGTAGGCAAAGATCATGGATCCCCATCTGTCGAGATCCTGAAAATCTACTTTCGCTTTATTGACACTCATACACTTACTCTTATACATATATACACTCAGACACTCATATACACTCGGCGGTTATAGATACTTCTCTGATTTGACTGTCATATGTCCTATTGGGCCGGCCCGCCTACCGTAACCGCCCTACTTCACTCATATATATTCCTTTTGTCAATCTACTATCATTCATCCGCATAACTTTCTAAACCGTCGAAGTATGCCCTTTTCAATCTTTCAAACCGCAACCTTCCCTTATCACACTCTTTTCTTAAATTTCATTCATATCATTCAATGTCACTCCTAACATGGTTTGGGCGATCGCATTTCGACGGCATTGATTCTACTTTCATGCTTCTTTTGCTACAAGTTAATGTTGGAACCAGGGCCCTTACTCCACTTATTAACTTTGACAGCCAATCAACTGCGTCGCTATTGCGTTACTTCTGTGTCTCGGCTGTAAAAGTGGCACTCTGCTAATATTTTGACAGCCACACTTATGCCACAATAGCGAGTCAGTGGTGCTTCAGTGGCACTTCTGTGGCCACTCAAGTATGGAAATGTCAATAGTGGAGTACGAAATATAAGGATATGGAACTGACATTGACTGACGTTTGGTTAGTGGAGTAGCTTTTTTTGTACTTCAGATGTAGTTCGATAGCCCCTCAGTGGCCAAAATTTGTTAGTGGAGTGCCAAAAGTGTCAAATTACGGCCACTGAAGTGCCACAGTATCGATACTGAAGTAATATTGTAGCTAAAATGAATTAGTGGAGTAAGGGCCCCAGCACAGCCATAGGAATAGCCATACGTGCCAATAGAGTATATTAGATACTATATTACTACAACACTATATTAGACAAACGCATTCACGACCATTAACCCATGTAGGCTAGTCGGAGGTTTAGGTTAGCATTCGCGGAGGTAGTAATTCTATCGTCACCTAAAACTGACGTATCGACCAGATAGTCGGCACTAATGTGACAGGTAAGCCGTGTCGCCATTCACAAGCACTGACTATCACCTGTGCAGAAAACAGGTAGGGTTCCTAACGATGTTTTCCCTCACCGTAGTATTCGACGCATTTCGTAAATGTAATTTTATTACGAAAATGTACATAGAAATTCATTAAACTTCAACTCCATTTGTACATGCTCAAGCGGGATTTGACCCTGTACCCACTGATACAGAGTCAAGCCCCAAACAATTGAGCTACGTCGAATTACTCAACTTATTTATTATTTGCATTATTATATTACACATTATAATATTCCACATTATTATATTACACACTAATATTACACATTATTATATTACACGTTATTATATACATTATTATATTACACTATTATACGTATATTTAACCCCTTTGCAGTCCGAATACATATCTCCGAGTGACGCCCGTCGAGAATGGCTGACCCGATTCACAGGTTCGGCCGGGACAGCGCTCGTGACACAACAAGCGGCTCTAGTATGGACTGATGGACGCTACTACACCCAGTTCGAGAAAGAAGCTGACATGAAGCTTTGGACACTTATGAAGCAGTGTGAGTGATGGTAACCTTGGTCGTAGATTCACTTGACTTACTTGACTTATTGTCCTATGTCCCCCGGGTGGGGCAGAGGGCGTCCACAACAGTCTTCCATCCCGATCGGTCTTGAGCTTCGCGTTTAATCTCGCTCCAGGTCTTCCCTATTCTCTTCGCCTCATCTGTAACAGTGCGCCGCCAGGATTGCTTGGGGCGACCACGCTTGCGCTTTCCCTGGGGATTCCAGTCCATCGCCTGCTTTGGGATGTGACTTGGGTCTCTGCGCAGCGTGTGGCCAATCCAGTTCCATTTGCGGCGCCTGATCTGATGGTCGATCGGGGTTTCGTGGCAGCGTTCCAATAGTTGTTCGTTGGATATTTTCTCGGGCCAGAATATACCGAGAATTCGGCGAAGGGAACGATTCACAAAGACCTGGAGACGGTGCGAGATGGCTTTTGTAACCTTCCACGTTTCGCACCCGTATAGCAGCACGGACTTAACGTTTGACGCGAATATTTTGAGCTTAACTCGCTGGGTCAATTTCCGTGACTGCCACACCGGCCGAAGTTGTGCGAAGGCTGCTCTGGCCTTGGCAATCCGCGAAGCGATGTCCTCTTCGGTACCCCCCGTTTCCGACACGACGCTACCGAGGTAAGTGAAGCTGTGGACGCGCTCCACATCCTCTGCACCAATCCGCATTGGAGTGTTGTTCCCGACACCAGCGCGCATCTCCTGGGTCTTCCGCGTGTTAATTTTCAGTCCCGCAGTAATAGCCTCCCTGTTCAGGTCGTCCAGCTTAGACTGCATATCGCGGTGCGTGTGGCTCAGCAGGCATAGGTCGTCTGCGTAATCCAGGTCCTCAAGAACATGGGTCACGCCCCACTCTATCCCACGTCGCCTGTCGAGGTACGCGCGATGCATAATCCCGTCGAGGACAACCAGAAAGAGAAGCGGCGAGAGTAAGCAGCCCTGTCGGACGCCGGCATGTACTGCGATGTCTTCGGAGATGAGGCCGTCATGTGTCACTCTACAGGAATAATTTCTGTAGATGGCCTTTAAGAGGTTGAGTATCTTCTCCGGTACACCAATGTCAGCCAGTCGAGACCAAATGCTTTCCCACTTCAGCGTATCGAAGGCTTTTTCGAAATCAACAAAGGTAAGGTAAACCTCCCTTTGCCATTCTGATGCCTGTTCGAGGATGATGCGCAAAGTGTTGATCTGGTCGGTGCACGAGCGGTTGGGACGGAAGCCAGCCTGCTCCTTGCGGATCAGAGGTTCAATAGCTCCCGACAGCCTATCTAGGATGATCCTGCAGAACACCTTCGATGGTATCGAGAGCAGAGTGATACCCCTCCAGTTGTTGCATTGGCTTAGGTCGCCCTTTTTTGGTACCGTTATTAAGAGCCCCTTGTTCCAGTCTTCAGGTAGCTCTTCATTAGACCATATTTTCTGGATCAGAGGTGTAAGGGCTTCTACGGCGAAGGGTATGTCAGCCCTCAACATTTCCGCGGTGATAAAATCCAGGCCTGGAGCTTTGCCGGTCTTCAGTGAAAGGATGGCTCTCGTCACTTCCTCGCGGGTTGGGGGGTCGACACCAATGTCCAGTTGCCCAGGAGGTGAGGGCGTGCACCACGGCACAGCCGGCGCAGTTGATGCTGTTGAGCAGAAGATGTCCTCGAAATGCTCGCGCCAGCGTTGCAGTTGCCCCTCAGATGTTGCGATGAGCTGCCCATCCCTCGACCTCAGCGGCCTCCTCTTCGGCTTACTGCTTCCAGCCAGGGTCTTGGTCGCTTTGTATAGCTCTCTCAGGTTGCCGGTGTTAGCAGCGTGTTGGGCTTTATCAGCAATGTCGTCTGCCTACATCCGCATATCCTTCCGCGTGCTGCGATAGATCCGCTTGCGGATCAGGCGGTATTGCTGTCTGAGATCAGCCATTTGCGTTGCGTTGCTGGTTTGCAGCAGTCTCAGGTGAAGGTCCCTACGGTCGCCGATGAGCTGCCAGGTGGTCTGAGACATCCAGTCCTCGCGGGAGCGCGCCGCGTGCCCCAAGACGGCCGAGCTGGTTTCTGTGTAGACCATTTTGATTCGATTCCACTCTCCGTCTATGGAACCCACATCTGCGTTGAGGCTGGAGAAACTGTTTCGCAGTTCGAGCTGGAACTTGGTGCGGGTGTCAGGCACTCTGAGCTTGGTGACGTCAAACCTCCTACCCACCTTGCCAGGTCCGCCGGCTGGTCGTGCCACCGCGACCTTGAGGCGCAGCTCGGCAACAACCAGGTGATGGTCGCTGTCGACATCTGCTCCTCTCCGGTTACGGACGTCGAGCAACGAGGAGCGCCATTTGGAGCTAATGGCGAGGTGGTCAATCTGGTTCTTGGTCCTGCCATCGGGTGAATTCCAAGTGTGTTTGTGGACATCCTTGTGAATAAACAGAGTGCCCCCGATGGTCAGATCGTGGTGTTGGCAGAACTCTACGAAGCGATCTCCATTCTCATTGCGAACTCCAAGGCCCCTTGTTCCCATGTGCCGCTCACAGTTGGTGTTGTCACTCCCGACTTTAGCGTTCAGGTCTCCCATGACGATGACAATGTCTTGCTTTTTGATCCGCTTCAAGGTGGCGTTTAGCGCATTGTAGAAGTCGTCCTTGGTATCGTCTGTAGCAGTGTTGGTGGGAGCGTAGCACTGCACAATGGAGATCTTTCGGGCTCTTGAGTTAAAGCGGGCCCAGATGATTCGGTCTGAGATCGGTTTCCAGTCCAAGAGACTTTTCTTAGCGGCATCGGAAAGGAGCATACCGACACCGTATTCCAGAGTGTCTCCCTCACTTTCCTTACCAGAGTAAAGAAAAGTCAAGCCCTTGGACGTTCTCAGTTCCCCGAAGCCATTCCTGCGCACCTCGCTGAGGCCTAGAATCTGCAACTTGTAACTAAGCAATACTGCTTCCGCTTGGGCTAGTCTGCTGTCATCGCTAAGGGTCCGTATGTTCCAGAAAGCTATTCGTGTCCGTTTTTTCATGCCAATCGTCGTTGTAGAATCGGTCCGGTTTTCTGCTGTTTCTGTTTCTTTAATCATTTTATTTTAGGCAAGCGGGTGATTAACCCACTGTACCCTAGCCTGGTGGTGGGGGTGCCACCTTGGAACTCCCAGGCAAGTTCGGTTTTGTTTCGGGTATCCTCCCTAGTGAGATGGTTCTGTTTTAAGGCGCAGAATGCTCGCCTGTGCCCTGCATCCGTCGGCTCAGCTGCAAGCTCGAGATTCGAGGTAGTGGACACGCGTGGCGTGACTGCAGCAGGTCCCGGGGTGGACGAACTTGGACGTGGATGCGCGGACTGGCCGGGGCTCTGCGTATATCGGTGTCCCACTACTGGACACTGCAGATGGCTACTTGGCACTTTATAGGCAATGCCGACCTCAGTACGTCAGCAATTACCACCAAGACCATACCACCGACTTCCCACCCCCTAGTAGATTCACTACATAGTATAAAACAAAGTCGCTTTCTCTGTCCCTATGTCCCTTTGTAAAAAATCTTTGAAACTACGCAACGGATTTTTTTTAATAGATAGAGTGATTCAATAGGAAGGTTTGTATGTATAATAACATCCATTAAATAGTGGAGTAGGCTATATATTTTATACCCGTGCGAAGCCGGAGCGGGTCACTAGTAAATTATAAAAGATAGGTCGAAGAAATGATGCGAAATTTTATTTACTATATGAGACCGGGTCGTATGACGATAAATTAATAAAGATTTAAATACCCGACGTTTCGACCCAGTTGCATAGGCTGAGGTCGCGGGAAGACTGGCGTCTCAGTTGTCTGTTTACCCTCACAATTGGATTTTTTGGAATTCATGGCACGACTCACTACACTCACACTATCCGAATTGTAATACGACACGGTCTCATAAAGTAAATAAAATGAGTATAAATTGTGATTGTTTCAACCTAACTATGATATGAAATGTCAGTTTAAAAAGAAATGACGTTGTTTTCTGTCAGTCAAATACCCAAATCCACTGGTATTTGCAAAATCGTAGTTAAATTACACTTCAAAAACAGCAAGTAGTTGTTAGTGGAATAACAAAAGTGACAAATTATAACGTTAGGAGTACCTATAACCGCCGAGTGTGTATGAAAAGTTGTATGACTGTCAATGCAGCGAAAGTGGTCTGTCAGGATCGGGTCTAATGTGGCTCTCTGTACCTACCCCTCTACAGGGAACCAGACGTCATGTGTATGTATGTATGTACAAATTTTGCCAATAAAAAGACCCATGTCAACTAATAACAAAAAAACTTATTATTTTTTATTTCTAACTTCCATCTTCTCTTATCTTCCTCCGCAGCTCTTCCTGACACTCCCAGCATGGAGAAGTGGCTGACCACGAATCTGGCAGAGGGGGACTTAGTGGGGGCTGACCCTACAACTATGAGAAGGGAGGATTGGAAACCTTTGAAGGTAAGTGAGTGGTTCTAATATGTATACATTGCTTAAATATACGTTGACTATAGTACATTCGCGTTAAGTAAATAGTGACGTCCTGATAATCAGAGGTCAAACTGACCAATGAGACGTGAGTAAATGAGAAAAGAAGTCACATTGACCAATAACAGACAACCCCTATAAAATCTCATTGGTTAAATCATGGAGAACTTGATGACGTCACTATTTTCTTAAAGCAAATATACTATAGTACCCTTAACACAAGTCTTTAATGTACTTACCAAGGGGCTAGTTCAATTTGTGTAATAATGTCCAAATATTATTATTATTAAAGGAAGTAGTGTTGGATACGTTTTGGGGTTCATTTTGTTGGTAAAAAGCCGGGGTTAGAGGTATATACCATGGAGTAATTAATAAGAGGAGTGGTCCTTACGCAATATTTGAATGGAAACTAGCGTGGCATTACGCGGGGTGAAACGAGGTACGCGGGACGGAGGGGAGATATTACAACCAATTAAAACACGGCATTTGTGAGACAAAACATAGTTATCTTCTTTCTTCTACACATTTTTAGACTCCGCACCATTTAAAACACGCCATTTGGACTCCGCACCGCGTAACGGGAACCGCTCCTTACGCCGGGTCCTCTTTATATTTGGTTCGTGGTATATACTGCCGTCGTACGAGAGAAGGGCGCATTTTGGTTTTGATAATTGGGATAAAAGTTTGTACCATATTCTGCTTCATAGTGTGGAAACCTATTGTATGCCTATGGTATCTCCGAATAGCTTGAAGATAAAATTCTACAAAAAAATTGAGCAGATGGGCATTTTTTCTGATTCTAAATATGTGTATAACACAATTTAAAAAAAAAGTTAGTTGAGCCCTTTTTTCCGAAGGCAGTATAGTTACTTATTTAGTCACGTTATTTGAAATGGACAAAATCGTAAAGACATAAAACGCAAATCGTCAACATTCATGCTATAGATAGATAAATACTATAGTACATTCGCATTAAGAAAATAGTGATGTCATCATGTCCCGACGATTTGACAAATGAGACGTGACAACTGTCGTCTGCAATTGGTCGATGTGAATTGTTTTCTCATTTACTGCGTCTCATTGGTCAGTTTAACGTCTATATATCATGACGTCACTATTTACTTAACGCGAATAGACTATAGGTGTAAATGGGATTTGGCGATGGACTAACCATGTGTCACCATCGTTCCATATTACATCACAACCTGAATATTAATGCTACAAAGTGTAGGAGATATCGTGTCTGCGAGGTTTTGTCCAACCCAAAACTCCCAAAGGACATGAATGCATATGCATATACGACATATATATAATAACTAGCGACCCGCTCCGGCTTCGCGCTTCTGGCTATTTAATGTTATTATACAATATAAACCTTCCTCTTGTATCACTCTATCTATTATAAAAAACTGCATCAAAATACGTTGCGTAGTTTCAGAGATTTAAGCATACAAAGGGACATAGGGACAGAGAAAGCGACTTTGTTTTATACTATGTAGTGATAATAAAAATATATTTACGAAATACATCGAATACTACGGCGTGAGAAAAAAACGTGTGGTTTGATCCCGAACAGGTAATAATCAGTGCTTGTTTTGGCGACATGCCTTACCACCTGTCACATTGAGTACTGACGTGGTCAACACGTGGGTTCGAGCTGTCCATAGAATTACTACCTTCGCAATTGCGGAGATGGAAACCTAAACCTCTGACTACCCCGCAAGGGTTAATGGTCGTGAACACGTCTTTTTGTCTATGTCTATATCTGTTATACATATGTGTATATTTCCCTTCACAGACAGAGTTAGCCAAGGCCAATATGCAATTAGTGGCCATTCGTGAGAACCTAGTGGACAAAGTTCGTGAGCAACTCAACGATCCGGCCCCGGTTAGGACCTTCAATCCTTTAATGCCGTTGGGGGTGGAATTTACAGGTGAGTGTTGTAATTCGACGTAGCTCAGCTGTTTGGGGCTTGACTCTGTATCAGTGGGTACAGGGTTCAAATCCCGCTTGAGCATGTACCAATGGAAATGAAGATTAATGAATATCTATGTACGTTTGAGTAATAAAAATACATTTACGAAATGCGTTGAATACTACGGTGAGGCAAAACATCGTGAGGAAACCTACCTGTTTCCCGAACAGGTAATAGATAGTGCTTGTAAATGGCAACATGGCTTACCACCTGTCACATTGAGTTATATATTTGTAATTAAGTAAATTAAGTATATATATTTGTATATTCGACGACCTCCGTGGCGTGATTGGTTGAGCACCTGAACGCAAATCGTGAGGTCCCAAAGATTCCCGGTGGAGGCAGATTTAAGAACTACGCTTTTCGTCTGCTTTCCAGTCTGGTCGTTGATTATATATGCTATATACGTATTTATCTATGTATAATATGTATATATTTCTTAAATCTACGTTGACTAGTGTCCTTAACACAAGTCTTAAATGTACTTAACAAGGGGCTAGTTCAATTGGTGTAATAATGTCCTACAACATTATTATAACACAGTAGAAATGAATGTTTATTATTTGTTTACAGGAAAAACGTCAGGAGAGAAAGTGACAGAGCTACGTGCTAAAATGAAAGAGAAGAAAGCGTCTGCATTAGTTATAACGGCATTGGACGAGATTGCTTGTAAGTATATAAATGAATAAGGAATATACATATATGAGTGAAGCACGTATGGCTATTCATAGGGCTGTGCTGGTTCCAACATTGATTTACGGTAGTGAAAATTGGGTATGGCCAAAGAAGCATGAAAGTAGAATCATTGCCGTCGAAATGCGGTCACTGAGAAGCATGTTAGGAGTGTCATTGAATAATAGAATTAAAAATAGTGTGATAAGGGAAGGTTGCGGTTTGAAAGAAGATGTAGTGACTAAGATTGAAAAGAGCATGCTTCGGTGGTTTGGACATGATGCGGATGAATGATAGTAGATTGACAAAAGGAAAATATATGAGTGAAGTGGAAGGGCGGTTACGTAGGGACCGGCCCAATAAGACATATAACAGTCAGATAGACGCTATATTGAAAAAGGGTGACGTTAGGAGTACCTAAAACAGCCGAGTGTGTATCGGATAATGTATGTGTGTCAATGAAGCGAAAGTGGTCTGTCAGGATCGGGATAAATCGGGATCCGTGATCTCTGCCCACCTCTCTACAGGGAATCAGGCGTGATGTGTATATCTATATAAATGGCAGTTTTATATACTATTGCTAGGTGGACCGATGACCTGAAGGTCGCAGGTAGTGGCTGAGGGCCACGAGTGATCGTGTTTTATGTACACTTGGGGAGGCCTACGTCCAGCAGTGGACTGACATAGGCTGATTGATTGATGATTGATTGAGTACTATATACATACATATACATTCACGTCCTTTAATCCCTTTCGGGGTGGGCAGAACCTAGGTTATATAATATCTCCTAGGTCACTTTTAAGCACGAATATTAGAGTTGAGATGTCATATGGTACATTGGTGACAGGTTGTTAGCCAAACACTATAGATTCCATTGACCTCTAGTCCCTTAGTCGTCTCATACGACATACGGGGAAGAATGGCAGTTAATTAACATTCTTTTTACGTCCCAGTTCTTTTTACAATAATAAAACACTTAAGTATGCACACATACAAATCACCTCTGATTCCCTGTAGAGGTGTAGGCAGAGATCACGGATCCCCCTTTGACCCGATCCTGACAGACCACTTTCGCTTCATTGACACTCATACACCTCTAAAACACACGGTGGTTATAAGACGTAAATACATGTATGTATATAATTCTTTTTACCAGATACCCTCAATTTACGCGGCTCAGACATAGAGTACAACCCCGTTTTCTTCTCCTACTTGATCGTGAGAGAAGATTCAGTGATCTTCTTCTGGAAAGATGGAAATGTTACGGAAGATGTGAGAAGTCATTTTGTCAAAGAAGGCCTCAATAATGTAGTGGTGAAAAAGTACGGCGACGTTTTCGAGTTTCTACGCGAGATGGCGGTAAGTGTAACGTTCGAGAGGAAATCGTTTATTTTTTGTGATGGATTATAAACAGGCATTTTCTTTATAGTTTAAGTACGTTGTGGATTAATTTTAAGCAGTTTTATTCATATACATTCAAGTCCTTTATTCCCTTTCGAGATGGACAGAACTACAGAGATATAATATCTCCTAAGTCACTTTTTAGCATGAAGATTGATGTTGTGATGTCATATGAAACATTGGTGACAGGTTGCCAACCCATCGCATAGATTCTATTTAAGAGTCCCTTAGTCGCCTCCTACGACATGCTGGGAAGAACGGCAGCTAGTTAGCATTCTTTTTCGTCCCAAACAAAGGATAAAAAAAACTGTCTTTCTATATATTTATTAGAAGAAATATAATAATACAATTACTATTACAACCATTAACCCTTATGGGTTAGTCAAATATTCGAATGTACTTTTTCGCTAATTCGGAGCTAATAATTCTATGGGTACCGCGAACCTACATTTTAAACGGGTAGTCAGTACTCAATGTGACAGATGTCTACCCTCATACAATGTTAATTGCGATCAGCACCCGACACTTGATGTAAATGAATTTTTCTTTAGTTTTTAAGGTAAATAAAGTATTTTGTATTTTTTTTTGTATGTTAAGCCGTGTAGCCATTTACAAGCACTGACTATTGCCTATAGAATGCTACCTATAGTTTTTCTTTTTGACAAATGAGTACTGAGTATGTCTGTCGCACATTTCCAATATTGACAGAGTGAGATGGGCTATCGCTAGAAGTAGAGTCAACGCCTTTGTTTTTTTATTTATTTATTAAGACATCCAACAGCAAAATAACAGTTCAAGAATTTAAAACTAAGAAACCATTAAAAGTAGCCAATTACAGGACATCCTTACGAGAGTATTACACAAATATTGTTTTGTTCTGAAATTGTTGAGGTTCGTTCATATTGAATAGTTATTGTATTATAATACTTCGTTCGTAAATACAATGATATTAATATTATATTTTTAATATTTTGTTTCATTTCAGACCGATTTACTATCAAAAGGACATAAACACATATGGCTATCACACGACGCCAGTGAAGCCATACACAGTGCAGCTAGTGTGAGTATAACACATACATATATGAGTATATAATAGTAATAATATTCTTCGACGACCTCCGTGGTGCTATCGGTTAGACACCTGAACGCTAATCAGTCCCGGGTTCGATTCCCGGTGGTGGCAGAGTTAAGAACTACGCTTTTCTACTGCTTTCCAGTCTGGTCGTTGATTATATATGCTATATATGTATTTATCTATATATAATATGTACGCATTTCTTAAATATACGTTGACTAGTACCCTTAACACAAGTCTTAAATGTACTTACCAAGGGGCTAGTTCAATTGGTGTAATAATGTCCAAATATTATTATTATTATAAAATATTATTATTATTATTATATTGTAGGACAGTATTACACCAATTGAACTAGCCCCTTGCTAAGTACATATAAGACTTGTGTTAAGGATACTAGTTAACGTCATACTTATTACGCATAGACAAATACATATATAGTATACTAGCGACCCGCTCCGGCTTCGCACGGGTATGAAATATATACCCTGCTCCACTATTTAATGGATGTTATTATACATATAAACCTTCCTCTTGAATCACTCTAACTATTAAAAAAAAACACATCAAAATCCGTTGCGTAGTTTCAAAGATTTAAGCATACAAAGGGATATAGGGACAGAGAAAGCGACTTTATTTTATACTATGTAGTGATGTAATTAACAACCAGACTGAAAAGCAGAAGAAAATAGTAGTTCTTAACTCTGTCGAACCGGGAATCTTTAGGACCTCACGATTAGCGTTCAGGTGGTTTTAACCGGTCGCGCCATGGTGGTCGTCACTATGTAAGTATATATACATACGTATGACCTTTAAGTTACAAATAAACGTAAACACAAACAATATACGCTTCACGACTTTTGTATACGCTTGACGACCTATGTGGCGCGATCTGTTAGCCGTCGGAACGCTAATCGTAGGTCCCAGCTTCGATTTCCTTGAAGGCATAGTTAAGGACTACGCTTTTCTTCTGTTTTCCAGTCTGATTACATATACTATATATGTACTTATCTGTATATATAATGTGTATATATTTCTTAAATATACGTTGACTACTACCCTTAACATAATTCTTAAATGATCTTGAACTGAACTGAACAAGGGGCTACTTCAATTGGTGAAAAAGTGTCCACATATTATTATTATACACACACCCTTTTAAAAAAGTAATTTTAATTTTTTTCATAATGTATGATGAGGGGGTATTTAGAGGTTTAAATGCCTATATCCAAAACTTCGAAGGCATATTATGTATGAGCCACTTTAAGGCTGCGTTTCACTAGATTGACAGCACCCAACGTGATAGGTAGTGAACCCTATCACCTTATACAGGCATTGCATATTACCTATCCCGAGGTAAAGGCAGGTTTCCCCACGATGTTATCCACGTGTAAATGTAACATATTTAAATTTCATTCATTGGTAAGTTTGTGTGGATGAAGTGTGTGATTTTCAGTCGTCTATGGTTCGTCAACAAAGTCAGCAGCTCAGTGAAAGTTGAAAATACAATTAATTATTTTCGGCAGAATATTTAGTCAGTTGTGATGCCATATTGGCTAAATATGTTTGCTTTGGCAATATATTTGGATCCTCAACTGGAACGAACCGAAGAACAAGGAAGAGAAAAATCGGAGCTTCGATTTCGTTTTACTTTGGTTGTAGCGGCTGGCGGCGTTGGTGTAACCATGGCGATGGAAAAACAAGAAGTTCAAACGCCGTGGCATCAGTGTTTGTACTTCAGCCGACATAGCCTTAGTGGTGAATGGCTTAATAAAGAATTGAAGAAAAAAGTGGGTGATTTCATACATATATTTTTCATTCACATTTCCGCAGGGTGGTGATGAGTTGGTGGAACAACTTGGTTTGATTTCCGAAGTGTCGCCGGTCGCTCTAATGAAACTGTACAAAAATCCAACGGAGTTAGAGGTGGGTTTACATACATATAAGTAATAATAACAAACCTTTATTAAGATACCCACATTGACACAATAATATGAAATAAGAAATAATGCATCTAATAACTATTTAGCAATAATGCAATATAGTTTTAAGAGATTCGCGATTTATACTCATGATTAATAACTAACGGGTTAATAAAGGTAATTTTATTATATAAAAACTTACGCGATAAGTCTCGTTAGTTATTAATCATGAATAATGCAATATCCAAATTTAATTAAACACGGCAAAATTTCATTACATTGTGACAAAATATATGTCATATTAACAATTCATTATAATATTTGCTGTGGCAATATCAAAAGGCGTCCAGCTCGGAGGTTGTCTGTAGAGCCCTTAATGCTCTACAAAGCCGCCGATTTTCAGCTGGCAGCCCACAGAGGGTAGATTTACAATATTGTATAACATAAACTTACATACGTTGCTAGATAAGAGTGCATGAATAAGTGAGAAGTGTGAACATTACATGAAAATAATACAAAAGTAATTATTAATGTTCATTTTAATTTTATCCCTTTATTAACATTCTCACATTGAATGGCTTGAAATTTATATTCAATTTAAAATACAATATACATACATATACATTTACGTTCTTTTGTCCCTTTTGGGCAGAACCATGAAAACATTTTTCTGGTCTCTTCATTTGGAATATTGGTGACAGTTTGTTAACCCATCGCTCAATAGGTTTCAAATATACCTAGTCCCTTAGTCGCCTCTTATGATATGCCGGGAAGAACGGCAGCTAGTTAGCATTCTTTTTATGTCTCAGTATACCACGACCTTCTTTTTGTTTTTCCTGATTTTAATATATAGACAATACAATACAATTATAAACGAGTGTATGCTAGGTGGACCGATGACCTGAAAAAAGTCGCTGGTAATGGTTGGCTGAGGGCCACGAGTGATCGTGTTTTGTGACGTACTCTTGGGGAGGCCTACGTCCAGCAGTGGACTGACATAGGCTGATTGATTGTATGTATACAGCTTTCGTTATTTTTATTTCCTAGGGTTTCCGGAAGTGCCACGAGCGTGACGGTGTTGCAGTGGTAAAGTTCTTCCGGTGGTTGCACTCTGAGATTGAAGCTGGCAACAATGTCACGGAAATACAGGCTTCGGACAAACTGTTGGAATTTAGAAAGTAAGTTTAATTTAATAATATACTTACATGTATTTACGTATCTAGTTCCTTTTAGGTATAGGCAGAAACTATCGATCGCCACCTGGAACGGGTGACAAATTTCTCTTGCTTTACTCACACCAATTAACCTTCTCATACATGCTCTTCTGTTCTTCACGCTACACCCGCATTGAGAAGAATATTTCCAATTTGATCTGTATAAGTTCTACGCGGGCTAACCTATCCAACTCTACATTAGGTGATATATATGAAAGTAAAAGAAAATAATATTAGGAGCATTATTCTGTGGTGAATGATAGTAGATTGACAAAAGGAATATATGTGGGTGAAGTGGAAGGGCGGTTACGTAGAGACCGGCTCAATAGGACATATGACAGTCAGAAAGATAGATACTCAATGTGACAGGTGTCAAGCCATGTTGCCATTTACAACATTGACTATTACCTTTTCGGGGAAAAGGTAAGTTTTCTCACGAGGTTTTCTCTCACCGTACTATTCGATGCTTTTCGCGAACGTATTTTTATAACGAAAATGTACATAGAAAATCATTTCGATACCTTCATTTCCGTTGCACATATTATTATTTAAAGAGTCTTGTAAAAGAGCACTAATTAAATACAATGCCAATGTAAAGAGCAGAAGAGCATGTATGAGAAGGTTAATTACTGTGAGTGAAGCGAGAGATTTGTCACCCGTTCCAGGTGGCCTAATTGTCTCTGCCTATCTCCTAAGGGACGTAAAGGCTTGAATATATGTGTAGGATCCACTGTGTCCTACAGAAAAAGAGCTTCCTACCTGGGCAGGTGTTCGTCCAGGCTATTGGCCTGACTTGGAAATTTCTATATATCTTGTTTCCGTTCAATATTTCAATTGCGTGTTCTAGGATATTGAAATTTTAAAATTATTATTTTATTTCTTGCTGGCGTCATCTGTGGTAATTATGTTTAACTAATTGCAACTTAGTTTTCTCCCTGTGTGGCGCTCTAGAGGTCGCCACATATGTATATACATATACTAGTGACCCGCTCCGGCTTCACACGGGTATAAAATATATAGCCTACTCCACTATTTAATGGATGTTATTATACACATAAACCTTCCTCTTGAATCACTCTATCTATTAAAAAAAACCGCATCAAAATCCGTTGCGTAGTTTCAAAGATTTAAGCATACAAAGGGACATAGGGACAGAGAAAGCGACTTTGTTTTATACTATGTAGTGATACAACCTCTAACCTTTTCTCAGGCAAGGTGATCTTTTCCAAGGTCCTTCCTTTGAGACCATTCCAGGGTCGGGAGCCAATGGCGCTATCATCCACTATGCGCCATCGAGGACTGGGGAACAGAAGGTCATTGGAAGCAACGAGATGTTCTTACTGGACTCTGGTGGACAATACAAGTTAGTATAGATATATGCAGAGTATTTACAAACATTTTATTAATTATGTGAGACCGGGTCAAATCACGTTAAATTTATAAAGATATGTGATTACCTTTTTTTGTTCCCGCGACCACGGCCTATACAACTGGGTCGAGACGTCGGGCAAAATAAAGGTAATCACATATCTTTATAAATTTATCGTGATTTGACCCGGTCTCACATAATTAATAAAATGAATATAAATCGCGAGTGTTTATAAATAACTATTTACAAACAAACAAACGCGTTCAGTTAGTCAGAGGTTCAGGTTTCCATTTACGCAATTGCGAAGGTAGTCATTCTATGGACACCTCGAACCCACGTGTTGACCAGGTAATCAGTACTCAATGTGACAGGTGGTCAGCCATGTCGCCATTTACAAGCACCAACTATTACTTGTTCGTGGAACAGGTAGGTTTCCTCAAGATGTTTTCCCTCACCGTATAATTCGATGCATTTCGTAAATGTATTTTTATTACGAAAATGTACATAGAAATTAATGAAACTTCATTTCCATTGGTACATGCTCAAGCGGGATTTGAACCCTGTACCCACTGATACAGAGCCAAGCCCTAAACAACTGAGCTACGTTGAGTTAGAATAGATATATACAGAGTATTTTATTGTATAGTAATACATAAGTTCCATAGTTCTATTACTTCTTAGCAAAACCCGTAATCTATACTAATATTATAAAGCTGTAGAGTTTGTTTGTTTGAACGCGCTAATCTCAGGAACTACTGGTTCGAATTCATAAATTATTTTTGTGTTAGATAGACCATTTGTTGAGGAAGGCTTTCGGCTATATAACATCACCCTGCTACTAATGGGAGCGAAGAATATAATATAAAAATCAAATTATAATTACAGTGCCATCTATGTTTCATGTAATGAAAACTTCAGAAAAAATTATGATGTGGCTAATTATTTGATATTTTTTGTGTATTATAAAGTAAGGTTAAAATGAAATAACAGCTAACAGTGAGGGAAAACATCGCAAAGAAACCTGCCTATCCTATCCTGCTTCGGGATAGGTAATACCTAGTGCCTGTATACGACTTTACGTTCATACCTATCACGTTGGCTGTCTATCTAGTGAAACGTGGGCTTTAAGTGACTGCATACCACAATAAAAAGGGAGTGTGTATACTACAATATGTATACAGCAAGATAGGAAGACGACCTGCGCAGGTTGGCCGGCATCGAATGGATGCGAACGGCCACTGACAGAGAGAAATGGCGTCATTTGGGGGAGGCCTATGTCCAACAGTGGATGCATACAGGCTGATGATGATATGTATACACAAATCGTGATGTGTATTTACAGACAGACTAAGTGGCCAGGTCCTTGTAGTTACGAAGCGATCGTCCAAATTGAAAGGAAAATAATGCAATGCACATCATAAATACTGAAAATTACAACAAAATATAGCTAAACGCACAGCACAGGTTAAGTTTGGGTTGGGCCTGCATTATTGTGGTGTATAATTCAGTATTTTAGGAGTGCATTTTCGTATTATTTTGTATACATTTGTTAAATATACGTTGACTAGTACTTAACACAAGTCTTAAATAGACTTACCAAGGGGCTAGTTCAATTGGTGTAATAATGCATTATTATTTACAGAGATGGCACCACCGACATAACCCGTACCAGGCACATGGGGGTACCAAGTGAAGAACAAAAGGAAACTTTCACGAGAGTGTTGAAGGGACAAATTGCGGTCGGATCCGCTCTTTATCCGCAAGGAGTTAAGGTAATAAATAAATGAAATATACATACACATCATACCTGATTCCCTGTAGAGGGGTAGGCATAGAGATCGGTTCCCTACATGTTCCAATTCTGACAGACCGCTTGCGCTTCATTGACACTCATACACACTCGGCGGTTATAGGTACATCTAACGTATGTACACTTCACTTACATATATACAACTGAGCTACTTCAGCTTTATTCTATTATATATGAACTTACGCGATAAGTCTCGTTAATTATTAATCATGAGTATAAATCGCGAATCTCTTAAAACTATAATGAGCTACTTCGATTTATTTATTTATATATTGGTACACAAACAGAATACAATCATTACATAAATACAATATAAATACATGTTGGTTCTATAAATCAGATTGTAATCCAAAGCAGTGTACGCAACATGCCAAACTTAAGATATTAAGTACACTGATTAAAACAAAAACAATGATTAAGACAACTGATTACAGCAAAAACAAAAAAAAGAACAAACAAAAAGACACAGATTAATGGCATTTATGACTTAGACGGTAGCTATATGAATCGCACTTCACTACATAGTATAAAACAAAGTCGCTTTCTCTGTCTCTTTGTATGCTTAAATCTTTGAAACTACGCAACGGATTTTGATGCGGGTTTTTTTAATAGATAGAGTGATTCAAGAGGAAGGTTTTTATGCATAATAACATCTATTAAATAGGCTATATATTTTATACCCGTGCGAAGCCGGAGCGGGTTGCTAGTTATGTTATCTATCTATTTCAGGGCAACGTATTAGACTCCCTAGCTCGTAAGTACCTATGGGACGTCGGCCTAGACTACGCCCACGGAACAGGTCACGGCGTAGGCCACTTCCTAAACGTCCACGAGGGACCCTCAGGGATCTCTTGGAGACCCTACCCGGACGACCCCGGACTCAAACCTCACTGCATCCTTAGTAATGGTGAGTTACCTTTATATGCTGGGGTATGAGACTTGGAGGCTATGGAAACGTAAATAACGAACTATGAAACGTAAATTTGTGGATGAAATGTGTTTTGAGATCAAAAGGGTCATTTTACACTTTTTATAATGTCAAATTGTAGTTTTCCGTTTTGTTTGTTGTCGTTGGTCTTTTTTTATTTTTATTTAAAGATACATGACTTAGAAACATTGTCCATTGGTCAAAACAAAGTTGGTCTTGTGTCTTTGTAAATAAATTGTTTTATTAATTTGAATTGACAATATAAGAGTGTTTTGACACTTACTGACATTTGACTCTTTAGATAATGACAAATTAAGTAGAGTACCCGCCACATAAGGTGGCAGTAGCCAAACTTGGAACTAAATTTGACGTTTCCGCCATTGCGTGTTATTTTGTATGAAAGGTAAATTTAGTATTACCAGCGTTGTGTTTTTTGCCCACTCTTTGTAATTTTTATGTTTGTTAAGGGTGATTATAATAAATTGATTTCTGGAGTTTCTTGTTAGTTCTTCTCCAAGGGTCTCCGCTGAACTTCTTCTTCTCAATCGTTACGCTCTTATCAGAGCGGTCGTGGTCTTCATGACGTGGCATCTTGAGCAGCCGAAATGGTTGGTGAACTAACCTCGGTAAAAATATGTAAAGACAATGCTCAGTGCCATGTTTGAAATAGTTTTTTTACATACATACATACACATCACGCCTGATTCCCTGTAGAGGGGTAGGCAGAGATCACGGATCCCCATTTGTCCCGATCCTGACAGACCACTTTCGCTTCATTGACATTATTCATACATTCTCTAATACACTCTCGGCGGTTATAGGTACTCCTAACGTCACCTTTTTTCAATATAGCGTCTATCTGACTGTTACATATATGTCTTATTAGGCCGGCCCCTACGTAACCGCCCTTCCACTTCACTCATATATATTCCTTTTGTCAATATATAGTTTTTTTAATTTGTACTTAGATCATAAAATAACTATCAAAGAGAGCTTATGATAGGGCCTATTTTGAATAAAAATATTTTGACTTTTGACTTTGGTATATTAATTTGTTTTATTTGAGTTTATAGCTCTGCAACCAAAAATCGTTACAAATGAAACCTCAATATAATGTATCGAGCCGTATGGCACAGTGAGTGCTAGTTTTGGCGTGTTTACTGGCAACACTGGATTACGCGACTGTGGCGACGCCTCCAACTGCCACCTTATGTGGCGGGTACTCTACATTATTTATTGTAAGTACACAGGGTGGCGCATTCAAAACAGTCAGTATGGGAAAGTCTGAAACTATAAAAGATACGAAGATTTGTTCTAAGGAACCATATCATCGATTTTGATGAAAAGAAAAACTGCATTCATACTTTATTTGAATTAAAAAAATAACTGTATCCGGTTCGAGAATCGAACCCGGTGGCTATACCCTGTATACTAGGCAAACGCAACAGTGAGCACGTAGCTACATTAATCGGATAGTAGGTCGACAAAACATACGTAGGTGACGTTGAAGGGTAAAGGGACATAGCCTCTTGACAAACCTCTTCGCTTCATTGACACTCATACATCTCATGCTCAGGTTCTAGGTATTTTTAAAAAGGGTGACGCTTTTTCAATATGGCTTCTTATCTGACTGTCATATGTTTTATTCGGCTGGCCGCTACGTAACTGCCCTTCCATTTCAACTACAAATATTCCTTTTGTCAATCTACTATCATTCATTCGCATAATATGTTTAAACCATCGACGCATGCCCTTTTCAATCTTAGCAACTACATCGTCTTTCAATCCGCAACCTTCCCTATCACACTATTTTTAATTCTATCATTCAATGTCACTCCTAATATGCTTCTCAGTGATCGCATTTCGACGACATTGATTCTACGTTCATTCTTCTGTTGCCATACCCAACTTTCACTACCATAAGTCAATGTTGGAACCAGCACAGCCCTATGGATAGCCATACGTGCCGATTGAGAAACCAACTCCCTACCCATAACACTATACATGGCCCCATGTTTTATCATACCATTCTTATTCCAGACTTTATAAGTTTAATACTAATAATATTTGCACATTATTACACCAATTGAACTAGCGGCTTGGTAAGTGCATTTAAGACTTGTGATTAGGATAATAGTCAGCGTATATTTAAGAAATATATACATGTTATATATAGATAAATACATATATAGCATATATAATCAACGACCATACTGGAAAGCAGTAGAAAATCGTAGTTCTTAACTCTGCCTCCACCGGGAATCTTTGGGAACTCACGATTAGCGTTCCGGCGACTAACCGATCGCGCCACGGAGGTCGTCAATAATAATAATATTATATATTCTGTATATGTAGTTATCTATGTATATAGGTCTTAAACATACGTTGACTAGTACCCTTAACACAAGTCTTAAATGTACTTACCAAGGGGCTAGTTTAATTAGTGTAATAGTGTCCTAAATATTATTATTATTACATATGTATGTTTGACTGTTACCAATTAAACTGGTGTAATAATATCCAAATATATTATTATTATTCTTCATTAATTTCTACTATCTATCTATATATGTTTTATCATACCATTCTTATTTCAGAACCTGGTTACTACAAAGTGGGTTCGTACGGGATCCGTCATGAAGACTTGGTGGAGGTGATAGCTGTCAACAAGACTACCGACCATCCACGGGTAAGGATAGTTCACGACTTAATAATGCATGTTATATGACAATTAATATTTATTTAGCGGCTGTAGCCCAGTGGGTAAGACCTCGGACTTCGTATGAGAAAGGTCCTAGGTCGAATCCCGACTCTGGCATGTACCAATGAATGATATTTAAATGTGTTTTTTATTTACGTACATAATTTACAGTCGCTAACGGTGAGGGAAAACATCGTGAGAAAACCTGCCTATCCCTCAGGATAGGTAATAGTCAGTGCCTATATACGGCGATACGGTTCACTACCTATCACGTTGGGTGCTGTCTATCTAGTGATACGCGGGCTTCGAACGACCCATACCTAACATGCCTTCGAAATTTCGGAGATGGGCATTCAAGCCTCTGACTACCTCGCCATAATAAAAAAGGGAGTGTGTACACACAAGTCGTGAAGCGTATATGTATGTTATATGACAATTATTAATAATTATATACTTACTTAGACATATAATTTTTGACTTTACTACAATTCCAAAATCAATTTAATAATATGTATTGCATGTTTATTGTCACATAAATTGTCAATTAGGTGAACAGTATTCAACATAATTTCGCTATTTTGCATGCCTGATACGGTCGAGCACACTGTAGCTTATACCAATTTGTAACAACATTGAATACGTGTGTTTGCAAATAAATAAAGTTTGATTTGATTTGACTTTAACCCTTGTGGGGTATACTGAGATTTATGTCTGTTTGCACGATAGTGGAGCTCCAATCCAGCGAAATAAATCACCAATATTTGAAACTACGTGTTGAAGATTATTCACCCTTGCGGGGTAGTCAAGTTCAGGTGTCCATCTTCGCAATTGCGAAGTTGTCATTCTATGGCCACCTCGAACCCACGTGTTGACCAAGTCAGTACTCAATGTGACAGGTGGTATTTAGGTTATGATGAGAAAATTTAATGACTGAACTGACTATTTTACAAGAAAACGGGTTTTATCGCGTATAGTATATAATCAAAGTATTACCATTAAGAATTAGTATTATTAAGAAGCTAGCAACCTGTCACTAATGTTCCATATGAATTCAAAACCCCATATTCATGCTAAAAACTATAATATCGTGTTTCCGAGCTGGATACCCCGAAAGGGATTAAAAGACGTGGTTTTATATATAAGTAGTTTCTTAAATATATGATTAATAACTAGCGGGACTTATCGCGTATGTTTTTATATAATAAAGTTACCTTTATTAACCCGACGTTTCGGCTACGTTGCAGCAGCCTTGGTCACGGGCAAACTAGAGAGACTAGAGTCTGCCCGTGACCAAGGCTGCTGCAACGTAGCCGAAACATCGGGTTAATAAAGGTAACTTTATTATATAAAAACATACGCGATACGTCCCGCTAGTTATTAATCATGAGTATAAATCGCGAATTTCTTAAATATAGTTTCTATTTTGCAGGCTAAAAACCTAATGGGAGATTACGATGGCAGAGGTGTTTTAGGGTTTAACACCTTAACTATGGTCCCGAACCAGCGGGCTTGCATTAAAGTGGATCTTTTGGACGATTTCGAGGTATGTTTTAATAATAATATTGTAGGACACCATTACAAGAATTGTACTAGCCCCTTGCTAAGTAGATTTTAAGAGGGCCTTAGTCCGATAATTAACTATGACAGCAATACAACTGAGTTGCTACTGCGTCTCTGCTGTAAAAGTGGTAGTCTGCTAAAATTGTGATCTATGACAGTTGTACCTAGAAATTGAGTCAATAGCGCGTCAGTATTGCTTCAGTGACAACTCAATAGCACTCGCTTACGATTGAGCATATACAAAGTTATCAAAACAATAGTTGAATTCCAAAAATAACGCGATTAAACTGATATTAATTAGTGAATTAGCTGTTTTGAAATTCTGATGCAGTTCGATAGGGCTTCAGGTGGCGTAAAGTTGTTAGTGGTTTACCAAAAGTGTCGAATTCCTGATACTGACGTGCTACCGAACTAATATTGTGCCTAAAATGCATTGGTAGAATAAGGCTACGAACTCACGAAGCTATTTTCACTGCGGTGGCGCGATAGAGTTTTATTTTCGAAACTCAGGAGACTGTAGTTTCGTGCGGTCGCTCCCGCCGGTATAAGATGACCGCCGCAAAAAACTTTACCATTGGAAAGAATGTTTATTAATTATAGTTTTAAAAGATTCGCGATTTATACTCATGATTAATAACTAACGGGACTTATCGCGTATGGTTTTATATAATAAAGTTACCTACCCGTGATCATGACTGCTGCAACGTATATAAAAACATACGCGATAAGTCCCCTTAGTTATTAATCATGACGTTTATTTATGTACATAAAACCATGCATAGTTGATTCATACCTAATCCTTTGTAAAACCTATTTTCGGCACGGTAAGTATCTTATACGCCGGTGTAGCGAGAGCCGCAAATAATCGCAAGCTCCGCGGGCGTAAAACGTAGTGAAATGTGCTTTCATTTGTAACACAAATATCGGTACTCTACAAAGGCTGCGGCCCCGCGGGTGAATACCGCTTTGTGAGTCCTTAGCTTAGTCCTGAAATGTAATTTTTTAATTGACAAAAGGAATATATATGAGTGAAGTTGAAGGGCGGTTACGTAGGGGCCGGCCTAATAAGACATATACAGTCAGTACATGTCTTATTAGGCCGCTATATTGAAAAAAGGTGACGTTAGGTGTACCTAGAACCGCCGAGAGTGTATGAGAAGATGTATGAATGTCAATGAAGCGAAAGTGGTCTATCAGGTTCGGGACAAATGGAGATCCGTGATCTCTGCCTACCCCTCTACAGGGAATCAGGCGTGATGTGTATGTATGTATTTTTTTGTGGTACCTTCGATATGGCGTTGTACAAATTATGTGCTTTTTTCAAAACTTTCTTTATGTCCGAATAAATGTTATTTCTTACTCCCTTTTTGTCTTAAGACAGTTTCGTATATGTTTTTATAGATGTATATTTATTCTTTTTGTTTACAGCTCAACTACATAAATGCATACCACAAGCGTGTCTTAGAAACGTTGACACCATATTTTAAAGAGAAGAATTTGGAAGAAGATTTGATGTGGCTAGAAAATGAATGCCAACCTATAATAAGAAATCAATAAATAAGCTTTTATATGATATGATAACAAATACAAAATTTTAAACAATAAAAACGCTTCACGACTTGTGTATACACACTCCGTTTTTATTCTGACTTGAGTGCCCATCTCTGAAATTTCGAAGGCATGTTAGGTATGGTTCATTCGAAGCCCGTGTTTCACTAGATAGACAGCATCCAACGTGATAGGTAGTGAACCGTATCGCCGTATACAGGCTTGTGCCCATCTCCGAAAATAGAAATGCCAACACCATTACAATTTAGTAAAATATTCAATGAAATATAATTTTGCTCATATAAGTTGGTTACTCAAAGTTTATCTATTATTATTGAGGTAATTTCGGTGTATGCGGAGCTTGTACCAATGGAATTAAGTTAAATGAATTTCAATATACATTTTCGTAATTCATTTGTGAAAAGCACCGAATACTACGATGAGAGAAACATCGTAAGGAAACCTACCTATTCCCCGTACAGGTAATAGTCAATGCTTGTAAATGGTGACATGGCTTACCACCTGTCACATTGAGTACTGACTATCTAGTCAACACGTGGGTTGGAGGTGGCCATAGAATTACTACCTTCGCAATTGCGGAAATGGAAACCTAAGCTTCTGACTACCCCGCAAGGGTTAATGGTCGTGAACGCGTTTGTCTTTTTGTTAACTTTCTAACTATAAGGGTTGTAATGGCATACGGTATATTGGTTGGTTGCTAGCCCATCGCCCAATAGATGCATTTTAACTCTAATAATGTCAATTTCATGTCCAAAATGTGTTTATCTAACTTAATTTTTGTCAGCATTGCAGAAGATATTTTATACGATTAATTTGTTGTGTGTAAATAAAGCATAAGAAAAATATAAATTATTTTTTTATTTATTTTCGTACATATAACCACATCACACTCGTTTTCCTACAGGAGTAAGCAGTAATCCGCGTTTGTCGCGATCCTGACAAATCACTTTCGCTTCATTGACATTAATAGTAATAAGATTAATTGACAGAAATAAGAATAATATGTGGACACTATTACACCAACTGAACTAGCACTTTGACAAGTGCATTTCAGAGTTGTGTTAAACTAGTCAATGTATATCTAACAAATATATACTTATTATATTTAGATAAATAAGTATATAGCATATTTAATCAACGACCAAACAGGAAAGCAGAAGAAAGCGTAGTTCTTAACTCTGCCTCCACCGGGAAACTGCGGGACCTCACGAGTAGCATTCAGGTGCCTAACCAATCGCGCCACGAAGATCGTCAAACATACCTCGGAATCTCCTTGAATGCATAGCAGCATCGATTTTGTAATAGCATTGATATGAAATATTGGTGTCTGGTTACTGATCTACATTTGTTTCTATTTTGTGGTATGAAAGAAGATGTAGTGACGCAAATAGAGAAAGTATTTGATGGTTGTTCGGGCACATGGAGCGGATGGATCAAAGAAGGGTTACAAAAGGAATTGATAAAGCCAAAGAGGAAGGTAGAGTTGGACGGGGTAGGTCGCGTATAACATAAACAGGTAAATTATAGACATTATTCTCAAGGCGTACGTAGTAAAAAACAGAAGAGCATATATGTACGTTGATGGGTGTGAGAGAAGCAAGAGAGATTTGTCACCCGTTCCAGGTGGATATTGAAATTCTCTGCTCATCCCGTTAGGGACGTAGATGGTGTATATGTCGATGTAAAATAGATGAAGCCTTAATATAGTTATATTTCTAGGAATAAAATTATATACCGTAACATAAGACTCACTAGGAATAATATAAACTAGCACTGGGCAAAAAATTCTGAAAGCCGGAGTTTCTTGTTGGTTCTTCTCCGAGCCAGGGCTTCCGAACCAACGGTAGAATTTCAATGCTAAGAGACAACCAGTGTCAGGCAAATGTTTGAATGAAAAGCTCAATGAAACTGTACTTATGTTAAATAAAAACATTTGACTATGAATATAGCTCAGACCAAGGAAACTAATGGACTTGTTATACCTATGTATTAGGCGTGTATACCTACAAAACACAATATGGCTGACTTAGTAGTGGTGTACGACGTCCTCTAACTAAGCTCTCTTTATCGATAGTCGATAGTTTAATTAGACTAGTTAAGAGAAGATCGTGCGTGGCGCAGTTGTTTGAGCAATTTTTAACCGATTGTTCAAGTTCAGCAACGTCATGCGCAGCATAGGTCTAAAACGTATATCTAAATAAGTTTCTATGACACTTTTGATTAAAAGATGTTTATGACTGGAATCATGTTTTTTGGAATCATGGGTTTCTGGGTAACCTTAAACAAAATTTCGTGTCAGTATACTTGTAATAATAGAATAATATTACTTTACTTCGACTAGGTCAAAATAACTATCGATAAACATCAAAACTGCCCAACACTAATAACCAAAACAAAAACAAGGTGTTTGTTTACAACTTTGATCAAAGGTTTACAATATAACAATGACGTTAATTTCACAATTATGGGACGTACACAACACAGGAGAAGTAATAAAATATCTTAAAAATCGTATTGCTAAAGATAACTTTATATATTAAAGGTTTACGTTTTAATAAAAACAAACTTAACTATGAAAAGACAAATTAGGCTGATTTTTATTATTTCTGGATCCACAATTTATTATAGCACACTATGGCATTGTATTTACTATATATTTGAACCAAACAACTATAGTTTGAATGAAAAATAACTTAAATACGCATTTATTTTATGAAAATAATTCCGTAAACTGTTTTGTTTACATGTTTTAAGCTAAACACAAAATGGCGACTCGACACGTCTGTGACGTCATTCAAAAAGATTGTCAGTTCGAACACACATTCCAAATTAGTGCTTTTTCTTTCCATGAATTGAAAAACTCATTGGACAAACAGAGATAGCAGATATTTCATAGTTTTTCTTTTCACTATACATAACTTTAATTTGTATATGTATAATAGGGCCGGTCCATTATAGTTTCCTTGGTCTGAGGAATATAGTTATAAAACAGTCCAAGTTTTTTTTATTAAGTTAATTTATGTCGGCTAAAGTACAAATACAGATGCCACGGCGTTTGAACTTCTTGTTATTCCATCGCCATGGTTACACCAACGCCGTCAGCCGCTACAACCAAAGAAAAACGAAATCGAAGCTGCATTTCTTCTCTTCCTTGTTCTTCGGTTCGTTCTAGTTGAATATCCAAATATAATCCCAAAGCATTTTTTGTATTTGCAACTTTCACTGAGCTGCTGACTTTGTTGACGAACCATAGACTGGCAGTCCAGGTTTAGTGATATACTTATTTTACTAGATTAAGTTTAGTGTTAGCTTTCGGAGTGTGCAGCGCAGGTTAGATTAGTTAGTTTGTTAGTAATTAATAGCTTTCGTGTATAATTACATCCCCTAGGGACCTAACTACATATATTACTACTTTATCTATCTTACTGTCACAAAAACATACACAATACGAAGAATTAAAACTATAAACCTAAAGTAGAAATAAAAATTAAATTACATAGAAAATATCTTTATAATCATCGCTGTCAGAGGGTGGTAGGGTTCCCAAGACACTGATAGCATTCCCCCTCTGAATAGCTATGCTTATTCTCTGAGAGAAAAATGCTCCAGCCCTGAGATCCCCAAACTTTTCAATTAACCGGGATGATATTTCTTTTACCAATTGATGAGCCCCAGGACCCCAAGGACCTAAAGTCTCAACAGCAAACGGGACAAAACAATACTCGTCCGTAAGTGCAGAGTACTTCCTCGACTTCTGAGACTCGGCCAGAGTGGCCGCAGTGCTAGCCTCGTTAGCCGACCCAGCGAGATGGGATGAAACCAGAGTGTCCACGCATGTGGCGTCCCACACCAAAGTCCTTCCACATTTCCAAGGAATGATAGTCATTCCGTCAGGTCTCTTACCATCATCACGAGCCAAACCAGCGGGCTCAAGCACAGCAGGCACGTCGATAGCGACAAGAGCACGACGAATAACTTCATTGAGCGCGGCGTGTCGTGACCAGCGACCAGCACTTCTCTGACACGAGAGGCCATGGTGTCCCAACTCATCAACCAGCCCACCACAACGACAGCGATGACCCTCATTAATTTTTGCACCCAGTCTCAAACTGACACCCAGACAGAAAGTGTTACGGTCAAGAAGCGGTCCAGTGTTGACGGATGGTAAAGCGTTCAGCCAGTGACCAGACTCCGACTTAAAAGAGGCCAAAAGACGAGCACGATCTGCAGGAGCAAGAGCAGATTCCAACAAGTTATTTTGAACTTGCCTGCACAACGGCTCGTCCCAAAGCCTCTGAGAAGAAGGGAACTCTGGAACACTGACACCAGGACCAACCAACGAAATCCAAGCATTTCTGGCATCTGACATATAATTTAATTCAAGGCCAGGATAAGAAGTTAATATTTTGGTGAACAATTCATGACTACTATGTGCAGATGACAGAAAAGCTGGCAAAGCAATGAGTGACGTACTGCGGACCCCCAGCCCGCCATACCTTACCGGAAGGGAAGCTTGAGTCCAACAGTGGTCGTCAAATTTTGAATTAAATATTTGGGTTAATGTTTTTTTAATTAAAAGATCTAATTCTAATAACAGTGAAGAATGTTTCCAAAATGGTGTACAACGTAAAAAATAAATAAATTTTGGAGTGAATAAACAAAATTTAATAATTATATAAACTAAATGTGGATTTAAATCTTGTAAAATAGTAGATGATTCTTGAAAATGCTCTATATGTGATTTGATAAAAGATGAAAATGATTTTTCTAAAATGGGAGCACCAAGGAGACGTACCATGTATATGTTACTGACATATCTTCGAATCTATTGAAGAATTGTAACTAGTATTATTCTACCATTCGCTTCTCGTCCCCTATTAGATATATCGTGAAGAACGGCAGCTATTTAGCTTTTTTATTACGTCACAGACTAGCAAGAGACTTGTCAAAAGTGTCAATGCTGTCACCCTATTTATTTCCATTAGAACGTCACTTATCTTGGCAGATATTTAGCACACGACTCTCTTGATAATTAACTATTAAATCATTCAATTGAAAAATGGATATAAAAATGACACACATACAGATGTAGCATTACTTAGTCACTTATTAGCTTGAATTTGAATTGAATTAGCCCCCTTGCTAAATACATTTAAGACTATACATTTAAGACGTATTAAGGGTACTAGTCAACGTATATTTAAGACATGCATACATATTAGACATAGATAAATACATATATAATCAACGACCAGACTGGAAAGCAGAAGAAAAGCGTAGTTCTGAACTTTGCCTCCACCGGGAATCGAACCCGGTACCTCACGATTAGCGTTCCGGCGGCTAACCGATCGCGCCACGGAGGTCGTCAAATAATATTAAAGTTGTTTTGTCATAATATGGAACACTGTAACAAGTTGCAAGATTCTATTTACTCTTAGTCGCTACCTGCGACACGCTGGTAAGAACGGCAACTAGTTAGCATTCTTTTTACATCCCAGACTAGCACGGGAAATATTTATTCTATGGCATCACTACATAGTATAAAACAAAGTCGCTTTCTTTGTCCCTATGTCCCTTTGTATGCTTAAATCTTTGAAACTACGCAACGGATTTTGATACGGTTTTTTTTAATAGATAGAGTGATTTAAGAAGAAGGTTCATATGTATAATAACATCCATTCAATAGTGAAATAGGCTATATATTTTATACCCGTGCAAAGCCGGAGCGGGTCACTAGTTATTCTATAATTCAGTTATCAATTCTCGTTCGATCGCTGGACTTAAGCGACGCAGTTAAGGGCAGTGTTTTGATGGGTAACCATCTTGATTTTGCATGGGCTGTCGATTTCAGTTAAGGGAAACCGTATGAAGAAAGTATTACATTATTTTAATAAAGTATATTGTCATTTTTAATCCTATTTTTCATTTTCCCAATATATCAATACAAGATAACAACTATCTAATCTATCGACCACAATATCATTCGGTTATTAAAACTAATTCGTTTATTATGTATTATTATATATTGATAAATATTGTTTGTTTGTATGTTATATCAATAAAGGTGGGTATTGATAAAAATGACATACCGTGTTAACTGAGACGTAAAACGAATGCTAACTAGCTGCCGTTCTTCCCGGCATATCGTAAGCGTCTAAGGGATTTAGAATTAAGAAATTAATTGGGTGATGGGCTAGCAATCTGTCACCAATGTTCCATATGACATCACAACCCCAATATTCATGCTATAAAGTGACCTAGGAGATATTATCGTCTCTCCAAGGTTATATTCACCCGAAAGGGATTAAAGGACGTGAATGTATATATAAGCATGTAATAAAATCATAATTTTTCATATAAAACAAGAAGGAGTTATTATTATTCCAGCACAACCAATGTAATATGTATATGTAATGAAATATGTAATATATTAATTATATCTATAATATATTATTTTATATCTATAATATTCTTTTTATCTATGATATGTATGTGTGTATTTTTTTATCAGAGGTTAATAGTATTTTTCTAATATATTTGTGTGTGTAAATTACGTTTTGTACAACTGGCTTGGCGAATGCACGTAACCCTCATGGTTCTAGCGTAAGATCAGCGCAGTGATTGTACTTCAATCATTGCATATATGCTGAGCTGGGACCATTTCACTGGGCAATGACATGCACATGTAGGAATTAATTATTTACTTATAAACTCTTTCTCTCTTTCTCTTATTTTTTTTTAATTTCCTGTATGTGTATGTTAATGTGTTTTTGTGAATAAACGTTATTATTATTATTATTATTATTAAATACCATTATAACCCGAAAATTCATGTTTAAAACTGACCAAAGAAAATGAATTATATATGCAAGTGACCAATGAGAGTTCATTTCAAATCTACAACAAAACGTATATTAAGGACGTGAATATATGACGTATACACATTTCAAGCAAAACCCAATCTTTTTCATATATCAAATACCATTGGATAAACAAATCAATAGATATTATATTCATATCTCAATAACGCGACGGTACGGATTATAAGAATTGACGCCAAAATATAGTTTAGGGAGACTTATGTTATTTATTCAAAATGATTAGGAAATTAGTGTTTTGTTTTATATTATGGTAAGTTCCTTTACTAACTAGCTGCCGTTTTTCTTGCGGATTATAATGTCAAAGTCAAAAGTTTTTATTCAGTATAAGTGCAGTACATTCATTGAAAGTCAAAACATTTGCCTGACACTGATGGTCTCTTAATATTAAAACTCTACCGTTGGTTCGGAAGCCCTGGCTCGGAGAAGAACCAACAACAAATTTCGGATTTATGGATATTTTGCCTAGTGCCAGTTACTAAACGAAATTAAATCAGAAATTGGATCGTAACTGAATTTGTTATTCGATGTTGTCTGCAGAGCTTCGTAGCATTTATTTTTTGCAAATTCTTCTTTACGAAATGCCGATAGTTAAATGTTTTCCCTCACTGTAATATTCGACGCATTTCGTAAATGTTTATATTACGAAAATTACATTGGTACATGCTTAAGCGGGATTTGAACCCTGTTTCCCTGTATCGTGAAAAAACCTACCTGTTCCCCGAACAGGTAATAGTGCTTGTAAATGGCGACGAGGCTTATCTGTCGCATTGAGTACTGACTATCTGGTCAACACGTGGGTTCGAGGTGGCCATAGAATTACTACCTTCGCAATTGCGGAAATGGACACCTGAACCTCTGACTATCCCGCAAGGGTATTAACCTGAACACGTTTTGTTTTAATATTTAAATGTAATCATGAAATAAATTTTTGTCATGGGAAAGTTATTTTTGTCTTGAAATTTATGTTTCGTATATTGATTTAAATCATTTCATTTCATTTCCATTATCGTCTTTGAGCAATATAAGTGTATAAAGACAAATGTCTAGGGACCTAGGGAAACCTATATAAAATCTATTAGGTACCCTAAAAAAGCTGGCAATGTCAACACTAAAAGTGACCGACATTAATACATCAGAAATCTCGTTCTCTCTGAGAGGGATTGAATGACGTAAATTTAATGACTTTCTTCTCAAGGCGGGTGTTAGTAGTGAAGAACAGAAGAGCATATATGAGAAGGTTAATGGGTGTGAGTGAAGCAAGAGAGATTTGTCACCCTTTCCAGGTGGAGATCTATAATTTCTATTCTAGTCATTCTGTTTTATCGTACAATCAACGCTAAATGTGCAGTCCCAGTAACTTTTCATAAGGCTTAAGTTTAAAACAACAAAAGACAATATTTGACATTTTAAAACTGGCGCCACTATGCATTGGCATGGCCAATATACGTTCGCGGGCTTCGAAATGAAAAATATTGTCTTTTGTTCTTATAAACGTAAATCTTATAAAAAGTTACTGAGACTGCACTTTTAGCGTTGACTAAAGCCACAAATATACGTAATAATTATTTCTCTTTTACAGTTTATTCCATGAACAAGTATATGCTCATATACCCAGAAGTGCAAGTTATGATTATGCCGAACCCAATAGTCCTATATCGGGTAAGGTTGATTTCATTTTACTTCACGATTAGTATCCAATGTCATAGGTACAAATAATGTGAAAGAAAATATGAGTTAACCTGTCATTTATCGGAATCACTACATAGTATAAAACAAAGTCGCTTTCTCTGTCCCTATGTCCCTTTGTATGCTTAAATCTTTGAAACTACGCAACGTATTTTTATGCGGTTTTTTTAAGGGATAGAATGATTCAAGAGGAAGGTTTATATGTATAATAACATCCATTAAATAGTGGAGTAGGCTATATATTTTAGCCCCGTGCGAAGCCGAAACGGGTCGCTAGTTATATATAATATATATATATTATATATATAAAAGAGCGGCTGTAGCCTAGTCCGAAAGACCTCTGGTTTTTTATAGGATCTAGGTTCGAAACCCGGTTCAGGTATGTGCGAATGAATGAAATAAAGAAAATGTGTTTTCATTACGTACATAATTTATACGTTTTTACACGTATAATAACATCGTTAGGAAACCTGCCTATCTCTTAAGATTGCTAATAGTCAGTGCCTGTAAACGGTCACTGCCTATCACGTTGGCTCATACCTAACATGCCTTCGAAATACCAGAGCCTGCCAAAATACAAGTCGCGTAGAATATGTAATGTAAATTACGTGATGTATGATTTTACTTTTTTATACGTTAATATTTAATAATTGTACGTAAACTTCATCGACATTGTTTATTTATTAGATAATTTTTCATGTTTATCTTATAATTTGTTTCAGTATTACCCGCAACAAAAGCAACAAGAACAGATAGCTTAGATCGTCTGAATGCCTTAAGAAGTGTACTGAGTTCTAATGGAATCGACGCCTATGTCATACCTACTGCGGATGCACATAACGTAAGAATAATTAAATTCATACATACATACACATCACGCCTGCTTCCCTGTAGAGGGGTACAGAGATCGCGAATCCCCTGTCCCGATCCAGACAGACCACTTTTGCTTCAATATCCAGAAATAGTTTTAAGAGATTCGCGATTTATACTCATGATTAATAACTAACGGGACTTATCGCGTAAGTTTTTATATAATAAAAACCGAATAATATGCCGAAACGTCGGGTTAATAAAGGTACTTTTATTATATAAAAACTTACGCGATAAGTCCCGTTAGTTATTAATCATGAATATCCATACATCTCCTCATATTGTTTTTTAATATATAAAACCTTTTAATGCTGTCTCGACTACCGTCGATGTCTTTTCATGTGGGTTGGATGAGTTCGCCAAAGCCGTAATAAAATTATTCAATTAATTTAAGATAATCAAGCTCATAATTTATGATATAGCATTCGCATTAGGTATTTGACTACAAAGTATGTTATCCTGTTGTAAATCACTACATAGCATAAAACGAAGTCGCTTTCTTTGTCCCTATGTCCCTTTGTATGCTTAAATCTTTGAAACTACGCAACGGATTTTGATGCGCTTTTTTAATAGATAAGAGTGATTCAAGAGGAAGGTTTATATATAGAATAACATGCATTAAATAGTGGAGAAGGCTATATATTTTATACCCGTGCAAAGCCGGAGCGGGTCACTAGTATGTACTCGTAAATGATGCGTAAACCCATTCCGTTTCAGTCGCAATACATAGCACCCTCTGATGCCAGAAGAGAATGGATTTCTGGCATGTCAGGATCGGCTGGCACAGCAGTAGTCACCCAAACTGATGCCTTAGTCTGGACAGATGGAAGATACTATACCCAGTTCTTCATGCAAGTGGATACTAGGTACTGGGAACTAATGAGAACAGGTATGTACTTTAATTAGAGTACTTGTAATGAGAAGGAAAGTAATATATATGAATTTTGCCAAAATATTTTACATGTTATAATTCGACGTAGCTCAGTTGTTTGGGGGTGGACTTTGTATCAGTGGGTACAGGGATCAAATCCCGCTTGAGCATGTACTAATGGAAATGAACGTAATGAAAACATATTTACGAAATGCATCAAATTATATGGTGAGAGAAAACATCGTTAGGAAACCTACCTGTTCCACGAACAAGTAATAGTTAGTGCTTGTAAATGGCGACGTGGCTGACCACCTGTCACATTGAGTACTGACTGTCTGGGGCCAAATCTACTAATATACGTTTTAACACAAACGTATGTAGTTCAAAATCAGATCAGTAATATTCGCAAGGCAGTATTAGTGGACTAAGGCCCCTGGTCAATACGTGGGATCGAGGTGGCCATAGAAGTACTACCTTCGCAATTACGTAGATGTTTATGCGAACATTAAACTACCTAATAAAGGTTTTAGTCTTGTTTGTTCTTTGATTTTGGAAACTTCACTTACTTATTACACTTAGAATTACTTACTTAACTTATTACATTCAGATATACATACATATATTTCACACCTGGTTCCCTGTATAGGAATAGGCAGAGATCACGGATCCCCATTTTTCGTGATCCTTTCGCTTCATTGACACTCATACACCTCTAACCTCTAACACACTGGGCAGTTATAGGTACTTCTAACGTCACCCTTTTCCAAAATGGCGTCTATCTGACTGTTATATGTCTTATTGGGCCGGCTCCTACGTAACCGCCTTTCCACTTCACTCACATGCTTTCCTTTATATTTAGACGTCAACATTTATAACCGCATTCCTGTCGTCAATCAGTTTTATTTATTCACTAGCGACCCGCTCCGGCATCGCACGGGTATAAAATATATAGCCTACTCCACTATTTACTGGATGTTATTATACATATAAACCTTCCTCTTGAATCACTCTATCTATTAAAATAAAACCGCATCAAAATCCGTTGCGTAGTTTCAAAGATTTAAGCATACAAAGGGACATAGGGACAAAGAAAGCGACTTTGTTTTATACTATGTGGTGATGCCGTTTGTTACTTTCCAGATAACGCTTCAATATCGACATGGTTGACCCAGAATTTGAACCCTGGTTCAGTGGTTGGTATTGATCCTACCACGTACACCAGGACTTCCTGGCGCAGCTTACAGGTCAGTACTTATATTAGCATTTACATGGCAGTAACGGTGAGGGAAAACATCGCGAGGAAACCTGCCTATCCCTCAGGATAGGTAATAGTCAGTGCCTATATACGGCGATACGGTTCACTACCTATCACGTTGGGTGCTGTCTATCTAGTGATACGCGGGCTTCGAATGACCCATACCTAACATGACTTCGAAATTTCGGAGATGGCCATTCAAGCTTCTTACTACCCCGCCATAATAAAAAAGAGGAGTGTGTATACACAAGTCGTGAAGCGTATGTATGTTACATGGCAGTTCGAAGAAGATGTAGTAACTAGAATTGAAAAGGACTTGCTTCAGTTTTACACGCGATTGTATGGTAGTAGATTGACAAAAATATATGTGTGGGTAAAGTGGAAGGGTGGTTACTTAGGGGTTTTAATAAGACGTACCCTTGCGGTGTAGTCAGAGGTTCAGGTTTCCATCTCTACTATTGCGAAGGTAGTTATTCTATGGACACCTCAAACCCACATGTTGACCAGATAGTACTCAATGTGACTGATGGTAAGCCATATCGCCATTTACAAACACTAACTATTACCAGTTCGGGGAACAGGAAGGTTTCCTCACGATGTTTTCCCTCACCATAGCATTTGGTACATTTCGCTAATGTACTATTATTACGAAAATGTACATAGAAATTCATTAAATTTCAATTCCATTTGTATATGCTCAAGCGGGATTTGAACACTGTACCCACTGTAACAGAGTCAAGCCCCAAACAACTGAGCTACGTCGAAATAACCTTTTTTTTTTCCAGGCAATATTATCTTCAGCAAACATAACGTTGCAAGCTACACCCGATAATCTAGTCGACATAGCTCGTGCGAATATCAATGATCCGGCCCCTGCCAGACCGAACGAACCACTACTGGCACTATCTATAAACTATACTGGTAAGAACATACATTCACGTCTTTTAATCCGTTTTAATTTAGACAGAATCTTGGAGACTTGAGTTCTTTGAGCATTTTAGACCACCTTTTAGCACGTTGGGATTGGTATGTCAAAAGAAATAATGTGACGGATTGTTAGCCACGCCCAAAAGATTCAATTGACTGTAGTAGCTAAGTCACTTCCTACTACTTGCCGGGAAGAACGGCAGCTAGTTAATATTATTTTTACACAACTTCAAAATGACAACACAACTTTAAAATGACAACACAACTTCAAAATTACAACACAACTGAAAAATGTTAGGTTTTTTTTCAAAAACACTAATGGTTTGGCAGATTAGATTTCCTTATGTTACCTATCAACAGAAATCTTAAGAGGTAAGGTTAGTATATGATAAACCCAAAAGCCAATCGCTTTTGTAGCAGTAAATTGTTATAAAAGGGTTGAAACGAATCAATTTCCATACGAGGTAGTAATTAATTAGATATCATTAAAGAGGTTCATTAAAAGAGAAATTTCATCAACAAAACCTAACATTTTTCAGTATGATTGAAACTAGGATCACAATTATCTAATTATCCGTGTTTTCGCAAAATACCTAGGTTTTTTACAAAAACCCGAAAAATCTAATCAACCTGCGACATATACATAGTGAGGCATTAAAAGTAGTAAGAGAGCATATATGTATTTTATATTCTTTTGCAGGCAGGGTTGCCAGTGAGAAAATATCTGAATTGTTGGCTCAAATACGACAATCCGAGGCCTCGGCTCTGGTTCTTACTGCGCTGGATGAAGTTGCATGTAAGTATTATGGACTCATGGCCAATCTAGATCCCATACCAATAAGAATACTACGGTGAGGGAAAACATTATGAGGAAACCTGCCTGTTCCCCGAACATGTAATAGTTAGTGCTTGTAAATGGCAACATGGCTTACCAACTGTCACATTGAGTACTGACTAGTCAACACGTGGGTTCTAGGTGGCCATAGGATTACTACCTTCGCAATTGCGGACATGGACACCTGAACCTCTGACTATACCGCAAGGGGTAATGGTCGTGAACGCGTTTGTCTTTTGTCTAGATCCCATCCAGATACTTCCGAACCCCATGTTGCTTAACTTCGGTGATCGAATGAAAACCTGTGTATTAAGAAACACTTCATTCAGTAATAGTATGAGGTTGGTAGAGAATTACCATGTGTCAATTTTCGCCTTAAGAATGGCGAATTTTGTCACTTTTGCTATAACTTTGTAACTATAGAACTAAGGCTCCGAGAATTTTAGTACAATAGGCATTCGGTCACAAAATTTAATTAACATCCTATTCCCGATCTCATCAACATCTCATATAACATTTCAATCGGAAGATCGCTTCCCGTTTGGTGGAGGCCAGCGGGGACTCAAGGACCGGTGCGTATTTTGCTCAGCGCATCAGCATAGCTGTGCAACGGGAAAATGCCACCAGCCTTCTTGGGACACTTCCTACCACTGCCAGTGACTTGGCAGATATATTTTGTTGACTTCAGTTGACGACCTCCGTGGCGCGATCGGTTAGACACCTGAACACTAATCGTGGGGTCCCGGGTTCGATTCCCGGTGGTGGCGGAGTATAGAACTACTTTTCTACTGCTTTCCAGTCTGGTCGTTGATTATATATTATGCTATATATGCATTTATCTATATATAATATGTATACATTTCTTAAATATACGTTGACTAGTACCCTTAAATGTACTTACCAAGGGGCTAGTTCAATTGGTGTAATAATGTCCAAATAAAAAAAAATAAAAAAATTATTTGTAAATAAATTTAGCTTTAAGATTTTATGTTATAATTATTAGTCTATTTCAATGTTTGTTTCTTTAGTACTATTAATTTGATGTATTACTTCATGTAAATGAAATTTAACATTGGATAGGACTGTGATCGTAAGATTCAATTTCATTTTTCACATGATAGGCAGTACCGTAAATGGGTACACCTATTATAGTAGAACTTTTCAAGTAATAATTTTATATTGCATAACAACTAATAGCATAAACCTCTTTTCGCAGAATATCGTTTGGCATTAACTCATTTAGCATACATTGAAACCCATAATTCTGTAAGTCAGAATTATCTGTACGCATAATTTTGGTTTCCATAATAATCACAATGTATAATCATCACATCGCAGAAAGTTCAAAACCAGATTCATCTTTTGGCATATATTACTTATCCATAACTATTTAAAAGTAGAACCATCATTTCGCATAATGCTTACAGTGGGTACCTTAAAGCAATAGGAGCTAATATAAGATTAGTATAATTTTATTTTCTGATTAATTTAATTGTTTTTTTTTTAGTAATTGTAATAAATAAAAGTTGATTTAATGATAATTATTTAGTTTTTATATCCTTGCCCATGAGAGCATGTTCGTTTCTAGCACTCGCCAGCCGCTGCCGCGGCACGCTCGCTTCGCTCGCTCGGCTCCTGCATAAGAGGTCACAGTTCTAACCTAACCTAACCTACGCATTTTTAAAGAAGAAAGTAACCCAATCTATATTATTCTAATTGAAATTCTATGATCTTCATAGTATGCCTAGTCAAATTATGCCAAATAATCTGTACTCTAAATGAACGTTATGCTAAATGATATTATACAAAATTTTAACTATGCCAAAGGTAAATATGCCAATAAAATTCTATTATCTTAAATGTATGCCATTCTAAATTCGGTCATAAGCACATTATGCCTAAAAATATTTATGTCAAATATTTTTTATGCCTAATAAATGATCGACTAAAGAAGTTTCTGCGAAGTCAGTTATCCCAAATAGGTTTCGGAGTATCAAGTTTCTACCAAATAGACCGCACCCACCGTAAATGTATGACTGAATATATGATGCAATTGTGTTTTACTTCCAGACACATTGAACATTCGGGGTTCAGACATACCGTACAATCCAGTATTCTTCTCTTACTTAATCTTACGCGCTGATGTGGTAAGTAGTAACATACTATTTTTAAGAGATTCGCCATTTAATCATTATACTAAAAAACCTAACGTTAACTCGTGACCAAAGTCATACGAAACTACAACTATTCTTCAAGCTTGTAGGGTGACAATAATTTATTCCATTAAATACATTTTTTTTCGGTGAGTCTAAGTGAGAATTGAGGGCCCAACTTTTTAGGCTTTTACACAGTTAAATGACTTTCAGAAAACCAGATTCCAAGTTGCACAATTGTTTTGGAATGTTAACTAAATCCTAGCAAATTTTCAAAGAGATTAACGGAGTGGGCCTCACACCACACACCACAGAAAACATTGCATCATAGCCGAAACGACAGGGAGCAAAGTCAATACTTTTATTTAAAATAAACGTGATAACTCCCTTGCTTACATGCTTACTCTTATATTATTACACAAGTTATATCCCCTAGTTTATTGGGTTTGATTGTAAACGTTTCTTATTGTGTAAGTTTTTGCGGCTGTTAATAAATGCTTATTATTATATGTATGTTTATTTGATTATTTACAGACAACGAACAATGTGATTCTGTTTTGGGGTAATGGAACCTTGAGCGACGATATAAGAAGTCACCTTTCATCGGAAAATGTTAATAACTTAGAAGTGAGGCCTTATGAAGAGATATTCGAGTACCTATCCAATTATAGTGTAAGTTCTTTTAACATATATGTATAACTATAATTAATAATAATATTTGAACATAATTCGACGTAACTCAGTTGTTGTTGTTGTCAGTCGTTGGGGCTTGATTCTGTATCAGTAGGTATAGGGTTCATATCCCGCTTGAGCATGTAAATTAAGTATGATAATATATATATATATATATATATATATATATATATATCCATAGACGGCTGATTAATAATGTTAATATGTGTTTTTCATTTCAGTCTGCCTTGCCCTCGGGCAGTAGGATATGGTTGTCCCAAGATGGTTCCCATGCTATCCATACTGCTGCTGAAACGGTGAGCATTTTCGTATACGTAACTTTCTTCACATTGTATAAACTCCTTTTCTCTTTTTTTAAGTTCCTGTCTGTGTATGTCAATGTGTTTGTATGAATAAAGCTTATTATTATTATATTAGGCGTTCACTGTGTGAGTGCACGCTTGTTATAGACAAGTGTCAAAATAACTACACAAAAAATAAGAATCAGTAACGTCATCAAAAAAATTCAATACTAATGTATAAAATTACATCATCAATCAATCAGGCTATGTCAATCTACTGCTGGACGTAGGCATCTCCAAGGGTACGCCACAAAACACGATCACTCGTGACCCTCAGTCAACCACTACCATCGACCTTTTTCAGGTCATCGGTCCACTTAGCAGGGGGGCGTCTTACACTATGTTTACCGAGACGCGGCCGCCATTCGAGAACCGCTTTGCTCCAACGGTTGTCGGGCCTGCGACAAACGTGGCCGGCCGACTGACACTTTAGCTTGCATACAAATAAATCGGAAACAATTAAATTAATTAACTGTTATTGTTTAATCGTGTTTTTTAGTTTTTCTGGATCTAACGGATCATTTTTACAATGATCACAATGTATGTATGTAAATCATAGAGAGTGTATGAGAAGATGTATGAGTGTCAATGAAACGAAAGTGGTCTATCAGAATCGGGATAGATGGGGATCCGTAATATTTACCAACCCCTCTACAGGTAATCAGGCGTGATGTGTTTGTATGTATGTAATATAAAAATATTTGCGGAAGATATCGCGACGAAACCTGGCAAACCACTTTCGCTTCATACACCGCCTCATACACTCGGCGGTTATAAGTACTTCTAACGTAGCCCTTTTTCAATATGGCGTATACAGTCATACGTGGATTTGAGGTGGCCGTAACCATCATACTTGGTTCGTGGTGGACACCCGAACCTTTGACTACCTCGCAAGGGTTAATTAAATTAATAGTCGTAAACGCATTATATTTGTCTGAAAGTTTGTATATCTTTTAAAAGAGCTATTTTCATTATTTTTCAGAATAGCAACATCAATATTCTATCGACATTGTCACCTGTATCTTTGATGAAGATGGTCAAGAATGAAGTTGAGTTGGCCGTAAGTATACATACATACACATTACGCCCATTTCGTTACATAGGGGTAAGCAGAGATCACTAATCCACAGATGTCTCGATCCTGAGAAACCATACAATATTCTTCCCTTACTTGTTATCATTTATTCACCTCATATCCACTCTGCGGTTATAGGTACGTTTTAATTTTTCCTTTCATATAAATACATACATAAATAAGGTATTCTGTATACCTACTAAAAAAACTTAATTTTTGGCCAAAGTAATGTAAATTTAATTAAGTTAATCTAAGTTTGTAATGTGCTGTGGAGTTTTTATAAATAAATAAATACATTCATGAAAAACTTAGCCGAAATAAAGATCTTTCCTCATACACACTCGGCGGTTATGCACTTCTACCGTGACCCTTTTGCAAGATATCTGTATTTAATATATTTGTATTCAATAATTTTTAGGATACTATTACATCAATTGAACTAGCCCCTTGGTAAGTACATTTAAGACTAGTGTTAAGGATACTAGTCAACGTATAATATTTAAGAAATATATACATATTATATATAGATAAATACATATATAGAATATATAATCAACCACCAGACTGGAAAGCAGTAGAAAAGCGCAGTTCTTAACTCTACCTCCACCGGGAATCGAACCCGGGAGCTCACGAGTTAGTTAGCGTTCAGGCGTCTAACCTATCGCGCCACGGAGATCGTCGTAAAATGAACTGTAATGTATTCACTATGTAGTCATTCGTCATCTTTCGTTAAAAGTAAAAGTAAGCAGTGAATAAAAACACGTCATTTCTTGTCTCGAAAGCAGTAAAAAACATCCTTTGTCTCTTTTCTTCTGTATGTCTTCTTCACTTCTCTTCTTATTCTTCATTTCTCTTCCTTTCTAGGGTTTCAGAAACGCCCACATTAAGGACGGTGTAGCCGTAGTGAGGTTCCTTCGCTGGGTCCATGAACAGGTGGACGCTGGTTACAATGTCACTGAAATGGACGTGTCAGATAAATTAGAAGAGTTAAGAGGGTTAGTAATAATGTATAATAATGTATCTGTGTATGTGTTTATATATATGTATAAAATTAAGCCGACTTAACCGCAAGGTGTATGGCATATTAAGAAATATAAATAAATATTAATAAATAAATAAATAAATAAGAGGGTTAGTATATGAAACCTCAACAGGATAGACTATTGCACTTTAGCACAAAGGCAGTTCAATATCAGATTAGTAATAGTGTGAAGTTGGTATTAAATGAGCAAAGGTGTCAAATTTCACCATTGAAATCGGCAAAAGTGTCAAATTTCGCTTATAAAATGGGGATATTTGTCACTTGTGTTAATTCACTACCAACTTCACACTATTACTGATCTGATATTGGACTGTTACTTTGCAAAAAGTATTAGTGGACTAAGACCCCTGTAAATGAAACATCAACAGGGGCCCAAGTCTACTAATGCGTTTTCGCATAATCGTAGTTCAAGAGGCCTTCAGTTATATTTCTTTCATTTCATTTCTTCTTTGCAGGTTTTTCCTTTACGAAATGCCAATAGCTTAATTAGATTTATTTTAAAAGTTTTATATAATTTAACGACAATTTTGCATGAAAAAATGTTTTTTTTTTTTTACTTTCAAAGTGATTTTATGGTTCTTATGCTGAATAAAAGGCATTTATTTCATTTTATTAGTTAGTGACAAATTTCACCATTGATGACAGCAAAAGTGTTAAATTTGGCCTTAAATGGCTTTAGTTTATATTCAGGCTCCTTAATGAATATGTATTTTTGATGTTTATGTGTTGTGTCCTGTGGCCTTAGTCCACTAATGCTTTTTACAAAATATGAGTTCAGTATCAGATAAGTAATAGTGTGAAGTTCGTACTAAATTCGCAAAGGTGACAAATTTCGCCATTTTGAATGCGAAATTTGACACTTGTCTATATCATTGGTGAAATTTGACACTTTTGCTTATCCACTACCAACTTCATACTATTACCGATCTGATATTGATCTATGTTTGCGCTAAAATGCATTAAACGCATTAGTGGACTTAGACCCCTGAACATGCTTTTAATGTTCTTCCAGTGAAGAATACGGCTTCCGCGGCCCCTCCTTTGAAACTATAGCCGGCGCCGGTGAAAATGCCGCGGTCATCCACTATTCCCCGTCCAGGGATGGAGAACAGAGAGTCATCAGGCCTGATGATGTGCTATTGGTGGATTCTGGTGCTCAATACTTGTAAGTACATATATACAAACACTTGTACAGTTGTACTATTGGGGTACATTGACAAACAGTTAAGAAACAGGTTCGAGTGACCAGCGCAGCATGACACTGAAAAGCTAAATAAGGGCGTACACTTCCTTTAATCGCATTCAGGCTGGACAGAACCTCGGAGATATAATATCTCCTAAATGACTAATTAGCATGAATATTGGGTTTGCGATATCATAATGGAACATTGGTGACAGCTTGCTGTTCCATCATCCAAAAAATTCCATTAAAACCTAGTCGCTTATCCGCCTCCCACGACATGCCTGTAATAATGGCAGTTAAATAGCATTTTTTCAAGTCCCAGACTACAGACAAAAAAGACAAACGTGTTCCCAAAAAAGATTTGCGAAGGTAGTAATTCTATGGACACCTCGAACCCACGTGTTGACCAGACTCAGTGTGATAGGTGGTAAGCCGTGTCACCATTTACAAGCACTAACTATTATCTATTCGGGGAACAGTTTTTCCTCACCGTAGTATTGGGTGCATTTCGCAGATGTGTTTTATTACGAAAATGTACATAGAAATTCATTAAACTTAATTTCCATTGGTACATGCTCAAGTGGGATTTAAAGCCTGTATCCACTGATACAGAGCCAAGTCCCAAACACCTGAGCTACGTCGAACTACTACACAATTAAATTAAACTTATTAAATTGTGTAAAAATTGTAACAATTAAACTACACGCCTGATAAAATTAATACAAAATTAAATTAAAATCCATTATTTCTACCTTCCTAGAGGTTAACTCCACTTTCCTTTCAGAGATGGCACCACAGATATAACTAGAACGCGGCACATGGGCACTCCGACTGACATGCAGAGGAATACCTTCACCAGAGTGCTAAAGGGACAGATACTCATGGGTATCTCGGTGTTTCCAGAAGGGTCTACTGTGAGTTTGATATTTTTTTATGATTAACTAATTTTAATAACAATTTTTCTTGTGAAAAAAAAATTATATTTTTATGTTTTTTTTACTTTCAATAAGTGATTTTATCATCCTTATGTTGAATAAAAAGCATTTCATTTCATTAACTCATATATAAATGGATATACATACATACCGACCACCCTTCATTTCTAAGGCCATCCGTTTCATTGACCTCCATCCATACACACTGCAGTTATAGCTACTGTACAAAAGATTAAACCCTTTCTCTATTATCCCCAAGAACCAAATATAAAGCATGCCCATGGCACTCTCTACCCCTAAAGCAGCGTGAATGCATATACTAGATATGCAAAATTCAAACGTGTTCGCGACTATTAACCCTTGAGGGGTATACAGTAGAGGCTCAGTTTTCTATTTCCGCCATCGCGGATAATTCTATGTCCACCTTGAACCCACGGGTCGACCACCTGAACACTATATATACATACACACACACATATATATATAATAAGTACATATAAATTTATTAAACATACGTTGACTAGTACCCTTAACACAAGTCAAACATACTTAGCAAGGACCTTTAATTGACGTAATAGTGTCCCAATAATACCTATCTCTCTTATCCTTTCCAGGGCAACATCCTAGACGCATTCGCCCGTAGATACCTATGGAACGCCGGTCTGAACTATGCCCACGGAACTGGGCACGGCGTGGGCCACTTTCTCAACGTGCACGAAGGCCCCAGCGGGATAGGCACTGGGCTAGGGGCTAATGACCCTGGCATACAGCCGGGCATGATCTTTAGTAATGGTAAGTTCATCTAGATGGGCAAGCAACCTGTCACCAATGTTCAATGGGACAGCAGAACACTAATATTCGTGCTTAAAAGTGACCTAGCAGATATAATGTCCGAAGTTTTGTCAAGCATGAAAAAGATCAAAGAATGTGAATGTATATGTATGTATTGAAGACATTATTACACTAATTGAACTTGAAATTAAATGTATAGTGATAGCTTTCTGTAACGAAAACATATTAGCATAATGAAAACAACATTTGTGACAGGTCTGCCTCCACCGGGAAGCGAACCTGGGACCTCACGGGCTAAATGAACATAGACATACATATGATATTATTAAAAACATTGCCTTCCAGAACCTGGCTTCTACGAAGTGGGAGAATATGGCATCAGACACGAAGATCTAGTAGAAGTTATAAGGATGACAAGGGAAAGTGATCATATTTATGTAAGTGTTCCGTAATCTGTTCCTAGCACCTCTAATAAGAAGTCGAAAGTCATACCCACTTAGCTACGGCCGGTTTTTACAGTGTACCCTATGTACATTATATATATCGTTAAGGTCCTATTCGATCGGTCTTGGGCTTCGCGCTTCACTTCATTCCACGTCTTTCCAATGGTCGTCGCTTCTGCAATGAACGAATAATATATATTATTATATTATTTTATCTTTTTGAAAAAGGGTCTCGATCCGGTATCGAGACAAATGGGGATCTCTGATTTCTGCTTACCTTCTACAGAGAATCAGGCGTGATGTGTAAGCATGTATGAATGCATTATATTCTTTACTTTATCCTTCTTTTTGCAGGCTTCATCCTTAGTGGGAGATTTTGATGGTCGTGGCGCTGTGGCATTCTACACGATATCTCTGGCCCCTCATCAGATATCATTCATGGACATCGAACTGTTGAATGAAGAGGAGGTAAGGTCTTTTGTTTCCATACATTACATTAAGTAATGTATTTGTACGTAATAAAAACACATTTACGAAATGCATCGAATTATACGGTGAGGGAAAACATCGTGAGGAAACCATCTGAACCTTTGACTACCCCGCAAGGGTTAATGGTCGTGAATGCGTATGTTTTGTTGTTTATTACTATTGTGATTAGGGCGATAATAAAATAAAATTGAATAAGATTTTTTAATAATCAGAAGATTATTTATTCAACTCAACGCTTACATTACAATAGCTTACAACAGAATGAATGAAAACAACATGGCGGCTTTAAATTTATGTCCAACAATTACCACGAAGGGTTTCGGCGGGGTTTTAGTACCATAGACCACATTCACACGCTGAGGCAAGTTATACAGAAAACTGAAGAGTATAACCAGCCACTTTGCCTCGCGTTTGTGGACTATGAGAAAGCTTTTCACTCGGTCGAGACCTGGGCGGTCATAGATTCCTTGCAGCGATCTCAAGTCGACTGGCGATACGTGAGTGTGTTGAGACATATTTATGATTCCGCCATGATGATCGTTCAACTCCAAAGCCACGGCACGAAACCTATCCAGTTGCAGAGAGGTGTAAGACAGGGGGATGTTATATCCCCGAAACTGTTTTCGAGTGCACTGGAAGATGTTTTCAAAATGTTGGATTGGGTTGAACGAGGAATAAATATCAATGGGGAATACATCCCGCACCTCCGTTTTGCGGACGATATCGTCCTGGTGGCAGAGTCGCTGCAGGATCTGGAGGAAATGCTGTCCGAATTAAATGCTGCTTCTCGACGCATCGGACTCGGGATGAATTTGAATAAAAACCAAGATAAACATGATCTTGATGATGGTGATTTGGTAGTCCCGAGACCGGTTGCCCTTGGGGGCACTCCCGTAGAGGTTGTTTCGCATTATACTTACTTGGGCCAAATCATACAGCTTGGCAGGAACAATTTCGAGAGGGAGGCGGACAGAAGAATAGAGCTCGGGTGGGCAGCATTCGGAAGGCTTAGGCATGTCCTCACGTCGTCTATACCACAATGCCTGAAACCTAAGGTTTTCAACCAGTGTGTGCTCCCCGTTATGACGTACGGTTCTGAGACGTGGACACTTACTGCGGGACTAGCCCACAAATTCAAGGTCGCTCAGCGTGCTATGGAACGGAAGATGCTCGGGGTTTCTGTGGTAGATCACATCAGAAATGAGGTGATACGCCAGAGAACTAAAGTAACCGACATTATGAAAAGAATTAGCACGCTGAAGTGGAGTTGGGCTGGTCACGTATGCAGAAGGACTGATGGTCGCTGGAGCAAAAAAGTCCTAGAGTGGAGACCGCGTCTCAGTAAACGTAGTGTGGGGCGCCCCCCGGCAAGGTGGGAAGACGACCTGCGCAGGTTGGCCGGCATCGAATGGATGCGAACGGCCACTGACAGGGAGAAGTGGCGTCATTTGGGGGAGGCTCATGTCCAACAGTGGATTCAGACAGGCTGATGATGATGAATTATCACGAAGGATTTTAATGTATATGTATGTACGGAACGAAGAATTCCATAAATTTGTGCTTCATTAGATGTTTATTTAAAAACTTTGGGTGCCGATTATCTGGGAAGTCTACTAATGCGTTTAGGCTAAATCGTAGTTCAATATCACTTCAATAATGTTTTTAATGGATTAGCAAAAGTATAAATATCACTTTTTAACAGCAAAAGTATCAGACTTGGCCTAAATTAAGGACTTGGGCCCCTGAACTCGTTAGGTCCCGGGTCCTTTTCCCGGTAGAGGCAGACTTAAGAATCACGTTTTTCAGTCTGATTCGGTCATTGAATATATACATTATGTATGTATTTAATTTCCTTTTATATATCTTGATTAGGATCCTTAACACAAGTATTAAATATATTTACCAAGAGGATTTCCATTGCTGTAATAGTGTCTCTTATAAAAAATAAATTAATTGGTCAATACGTGGGTTCGAACCCAGTGGCCAGCAGTAGTGGCCATAGAATGACTTCCTTCGCGATTGCGGAGATGTACACCTGAACCTTTGACCACAACGCAAGGGTTAATGGCCGTGAACGCGTTTGTTATTTTTTGTTTTTAATCTATACCAATATTATAAAGCTGAAGATTTTGGTTGTTTGTTTGTTTGAAATTCTTTTCGTGTTAGATAGACCATTTATTGAGGAAGGCTTTAGGCTATACAACATCACCATGCTACTAATAGGAGCGAAGAATATTATAAAAATCAAATTATAATTACAGTGCCATCTATGTTTCAAGTAATGAAAACTACTGAAAAAATAATAATGTGGCAAATTATTTGTTATTGCTTGTTATTCATATGCATGTTAATTTTCAGATTACATACCTAAACGATTATCACGCGAGAGTGTTAGCAACATTAGGACCTATATTACAAGAAAGAAACCTTACAGAAGACTACGATTGGCTTGTACGAGAATGCGCACCCATCGCGCGAAGCACGGCGGCCATTTTGAAAACGACGCCATTACTTATCATGGCAACCGTTTTATGGTTTTAAACTACCGTCGTTTGTAACTTAATTTAAGTGTAATGAATATATTATGTGTGGATTGAAGTTGCTTTTGTTTTATTTTATGTATGTATATGGATATACACACACGTCCATAATTCCTTTCAAGTTGGACATCATATATCATATTTCCCGGCATGGTGGGAAGACGACCTGCGCAGGTTGGCTGGCATCGAATGGATGCATACGGCCACTGACAGAGAGAAGTGGCGTCATTTGGGGGAAGCCTATGTCCAACAGTGGATTCAGACAGGCTGATGATAATTATGGACATAAACCTCAGATTCATAAAAAATGCTTAGTCAGTTTTTCATGGCATTACTAATTGGGGTTATTATATGATATGGAACTAGGTTAGTAGGTTGCTAGCCTACAGCCTCTGCTCATATATACGTTTAAAGAACGGTAGTCCTTTTTGGGAATATCCTTAAAGGATGATCAGGAAGATCCTTGAAGGATGATAGTCCTTTTCAGGAATATCCTTTAAGGACGAAAGTCCTTATCAGGACTACGTTTAAAGGACGATACTCCATTTTGGGAATATCCTTAAAGGATGATTGTCCTTTTCAGGAATATCCTTGAAGGATCACAGCCCTTTTCAGGAATATCCTTGAAGGATTATTAGTCCTTTTCAGGACAACGTTAAAGGACGATAGTCCTTTTCAGGAATATCCTTAAAAGATGATAGTCCTCTTCAGGAATATCCTTAAAGGATGATGGTCCTTTTTTAGAATATCCTTGAAGGATGATAGTCCTTTTCAGGTATATCCTTTAAGGACGATAGTCCTTTTTAGGAATATCCTTGAAGGATGATAGACCTTTTCAAAAGTACGTTTTAAGGACGATACTCCTTTTTTTGAATATCCTTAGAGGATGATAGTCCTTTTAAGGAATATCCTTAAAGGATGATAGTCCTTTTTAGGAATATCCTTGAAGGATTATAGTCCTTTTAAGGAATATCCTTGAAGTATGAAAGTCCTTTTCAGGAATATCCTTAAAGGATGATAGTCCTTTTCAGGAATATCCCTAAAGGACGATAGTCCTTTTAAGGAATATACTTGAAGTATGAAAGTCCTTTTAAGGAATATCTTTTAAGGACGATGGTCCTTTTCAGAAATATACTTGGAGGACGAAAGTCCTTTTCAGGACTACGTTTAAAGGACTATATTCCTTTTCAGGAATATCCTGAAAAGATGATAGTCCTCTTCAGGAATATCCTTAAAGGATAATAGTCCTTTTCAGGTATATCCCTTAAGGACGATAGTCCTTTTCAGGAATATCCTTGAAGGACGATAGTCCTTTTCAGGAATATCCTTGAAGGATTAAAGTCCTTTTCAGGAATATCCGTTCAGGACGATTGTCCTTTTCAGGAATATCCTTGAAGGACGAAAGTCCTTTTTAGGACTACGTTCGATAGACGATAGTCCTTTTCAGGTATATCTTTAAAGGATTTTAGTCCTTTTCAGGAATATCCTTTAAGGACGATAGTCTTTTTCAGGAATATCCTTGAAGAATGAAAGTCCTTTTTAGGAATATCCTTGAAGTATGAAAGTCCTTTTCAGAAATATCCTTAAAGGATGATAGTCCTTTTAAGGAATATCCTTAAAGTATAAAAGTCCTTTTCAGGAATATCCTTTAAGGACGATGGTCCTTTTCAGGAATATCCTTGAAGAATAATAGTCCTTTTCAGGAATATCCTTAAAGGATGATAGTCCTTTTAAGGAATATCCTTGAAGTATGAAAGTCATTTTAAGGAATATCCTTTAAGGACGATGGTCCTTTTCAGGAATACCCTTGAAGGACGAAAGTCCTTTTCAGGACTACGTTTAAAGGACGATACTCCTTTTTGGGAATATCCTTAGAGGATGATAGTCCTTTTCAGGAATATCCTTGAAGGACGATAGTCTTTTTCAGGAATATCCTTGAAGAATGAAAGTCCTTTTTAGGAATATCCTTGAAGTATGAAAGTCCTTTTCAGAAATATCCTTAAAGGATGATAGTCCTTTTAAGGAATATCCTTGAAGTATAAAAGTCCTTTTCAGGAATATCCTTTAAGGACGATGGTCCTTTTCAGGAATATCCTTGAAGAATAATAGTCCTTTTCAGGAATATCCTTAAAGGATGATAGTCCTTTTAAGGAATATCCTTGAAGTATGAAAGTCATTTTAAGGAATATCCTTTAAGGACGATGGTCCTTTTCAGGAATACCCTTGAAGGACGAAAGTCCTTTTCAGGACTACGTTTAAAGGACGATACTCCTTTTTGGGAATATCCTTAGAGGATGATAGTCCTTTTCAGGAATATCCTTGAAGGATTATTAGTCCTTTTTAGGACAATGTTAAAGGACGATAGTCCTCTTCAGGAATATTCTTAAAGGATGATAGTCCTTTTCAGGTAAATCCCTTAAGGACGATAGTCCTTTTCAGGAATATCCTTTAAGGACGATAGTCTTTTTCAGGAATATCCTTGAAGAATGAAAGTCCTTTTTAGGAATATCCTTGAAGTATGAAAGTCCTTTTCAGAAATATCCTTAAAGGATGATAGTCCTTTTAAGGAATATCCTTGAAGTATAAAAGTCCTTTTCAGGAATATCCTTTAAGGACGATGGTCCTTTTCAGGAATATCCTTGAAGAATAATAGTCCTTTTCAGGAATATCCTTAAAGGATGATAGTCCTTTTAAGGAATATCCTTGAAGTATGAAAGTCATTTTAAGGAATATCCTTTAAGGACGATGGTCCTTTTCAGGAATACCCTTGAAGGACGAAAGTCCTTTTCAGGACTACGTTTAAAGGACGATACTCCTTTTCAGGAATATCCTTACAAGATGATAGTCCTCTTCAGGAATATCCTTAAAGGATGATAGTCCTTTTCAGGAATATCCTTATAGGACGAAAGTCCTTTTCAGGTCTACGTTTGAAGGACGATACTCCTTTTTTGGAATATCCTTAGAGGATGATAGTCCTTTTCAGGAATATCCTTGAAGGATTATAGTCCTTTTCAGGAATATCCTTGAAGGATTATTAGTCCTTTTTAGGACAACGTTAAAGGACGATAGTCCTCTTCAGGAATATTCTTAAAGGATGATAGTCCTTTTCAGGTAAATCCCTTAAGGACGATAGTCCTTTTCAGGAATATCCTTGAAGGACGATAGTCCTTTTCAGGAATATCCTTTAAGGACGATAGTCTTTTTCAGGAATATCCTTGAAGAATGAAAGTCCTTTTTAGGAATATCCTTGAAGTATGAAAGTCCTTTTCAGAAATATCCTTAAAGGATGATAGTCCTTTTAAGGAATATCCTTGACGTATAAAAGTCCTTTTCAGGACTACGTTTAAAGGACGATACTCCTTTTTGGGAATATCCTTAGAGGATGATAGTCCTTTTCAGGAATATCCTTGAAGGATTATAGTCCTTTTCAGGAATATCCTTGAAGGATTATTAGTCCTTTTTAGGACAATGTTAAAGGACGATAGTCCTCTTCAGGAATATTCTTAAAGGATGATAGTCCTTTTCAGGTAAATCCCTTAAGGACGATAGTCCTTTTCAGGAATATCCTTGAAGGACGATAGTCCTTTTCAGGAATATCCTTATAGGACGAAAGTCCTTTTCAGGTCTACGTTTGAAGGACGATACTCCTTTTTGGGAATATCCTTAGAGGATGATAGTCCTTTTCAGGAATATCCTTGAAGGACGATAGTCCTTTTCAGGAATATATTGAAGGATGATAGTCCTTTTCAGGAATATCCTTTAAGGACGATAGTCTTTTTCAGGAATATCTTTATAGCACGATAGTCCTTTTCAGGAATATCCTTGAAGGATGTTAGTCCTTTTCAGGAATATCCTTTAAGAACAATAGTCTTTTTCAGGAATTTCCTTAATGGACGATAGTCCTTTTCAGACATATCCTTGAAGGACGATAGTCCTTTTCAGGACTACGTTTAAAGGACGATACTCCTTTTCAGGAATATCCTTGAAGGACGATAGTCGTTTTCAGGAATATCCTTGAAGTATGAAAGTCCTATTCAGGAATATCCTTAAAGGATGATAGTCCTTTTTAGGAATATCCTTGCAGTATGAAAGTACTTTTCAGGAATATCCTATAAGGACGATAGTCCATTTCAGGAATATCCTTGAAGGACGAAAGTCCTTTTCAGGACTACGTTTAAAGGACGTTACTATTTTTATGAATATCCTTAGAGGATGATTGTCCTTTTCAGGAATATCCTTTAAGAACCATAGTCCTTTTCAGGAATATCCTTGAAGGGCGATAGTCCTTTTCAGGAATATCCTTGAAGGATGATAGTCCTTTTCAGGAATATCCTTTAAGGAACATACTCCTTTTTAGGAATATCCGTGAAGGACCATAGTCCTTTTCAGGAATATCCTTGAAGGGCGATAGTCCTTTTCAGGAATATCCTTGAAGGATTATAGTCCTTTTCAGGAATTTCCGTAAAGGACGATTGTTCTTTTCAGGACTACGTTCGAAGGACGATAGTCCTTTTCAGGTATATCCTTGAAGGATTATAGTCTTTTTCAGGAATTTCCGTAAAGGACGATAGTCCTTTTCAGGAATATACTTGAAGGACGAAAGTCCTTTTCAGGACTACGTTTAAAGGACGATACTCTTTTTTGGGAATATCCTTAGAGGATTAAAGTCCTTTTCAGGAATATCCTTGAAGTATGATAGTCCTTTCCATAAATATCCTTGAAGGATTATAGTCCTTTTCAGGAATATCCGTTCAGGACGATTGTCCTTTTCAGGACTACGTTCGAAGGACGATAGTCCTGTTCGGGTATATCCTTGAAGGATTATAGTCCTTTTCAGGAATTTTCGTAAAGAACGATTGTCCTTTTCAGGAATATCCTTGAAGGACGAAAGTCCTTTTCAGGACTACGTTTAAAGGACGATACTCCTTTTTGGAAATGTTCTTAGAGGATGAAAGTCCTTTTCAGGAATATCCTTTAAGGACGATAGTCTTTTTCAGGAATATCGTTGAAAGACGATAGTCTTTTTCAGGACTACGTTTGAAGGACGATAGTCCATTTCAACAATATCCTTGAAAGACTTAGTTTGAAGCATGATAAACCTTTTCAGGAATATCCTTGAAGTATGAAAGTCCTTTTCAGGAATATCCTTAAAGGATGATAGTCCTTTTCAGGAATATCCTTGAAGTATGAAAGTCCTTTTCAGGAATTTCCTTTAAGGACGAAAGTCCTTTTCAGGACTACGTTTAAAGGACGATACTCCTTTTTGGGAATATTCTTAGAGGATGAAAGTCCTTTTCAGGAATATCCTTTAAGGACGATAGTCTTTTTCAGGAATATCCTTGAAGTATGAAAGTCCTTTTCAGGAATATCCTTTAAGGACGATAGTCCATTTCAGGAATATCCTTGAAGGACGAAAGTCCTTTTCAGGACTACGTTTAAAGGACGATACTCCTTTTTGGGAATATTCTTAGAGGATGATTGTCCTTTTCAGAAATATCCTTGCAGGATTATAGTCCTTTTCAGGAATATCCTTTAAGGAACATAGTCCTTTTCAGGAATATCCTTGAAGGGCGATAGTCCTTTTCAGGAATATCCTTGAAGCATGATAGTCCTTATCAGGGATATCCTTTAAGGAAGATAGTCTTTTTCAGGAATATCCTTGAAGGACGATAGTCCATTTCAGGACTACGTTTGAAGGACGATAGTCCATTTCAACAATATCCTTGAAAGACTAAATTTGAAGGATTATAAACCTTTTCAGGAATATCTTTGAAGGATTATAGTCCTTTTCAGGATTATCCTTGAAGGATAATAGTCCTTTTCAGGAATATCTGTAAAGGATGATAGTCCTTTTCAGGAATATACTTGAAGGACGATAGTCCTTTTCAGGACTACGTTTAAAGGACGATACTCCTTTTCAGGAATATCCTTGAAAGACTTAGTTTGAAGCATGATAAACCTTTTCAGGAATATCCTTGAAGTATGAAAGTCCTTTTCAGGAATATCCTTAAAGGATTATAGTCCTTTTCAGGATTATCCTTGAAGGATAATAGTCCTTTTCAGGAATATCTGTAAAGGATGATAGTCCTTTTCAGGAATATCGTTGAAAGACGATAGTCTTTTTCAGGACTACGTTTGAAGGACGATAGTCCATTTCAACAATATCCTTGAAAGACTTAGTTTGAAGCATGATAAACCTTTTCAGGAATATCCTTGAAGTATGAAAGTCCTTTTCAGGAATATCCTTAAAGGATGATAGTCCTTTTCAGGAATATCCTTGAAGTATGAAAGACTAAATTTGAAGGATTATAAACCTTTTCAGGAATATCCTTGAAGGATTATAGTCCTTTTCAGGATTATCCTTGAAGGATAATAGTCCTTTTCAGGAATATCTGTAAAGGATGATAGTCCTTTTCAGGAATATCGTTGAAAGACGATAGTCTTTTTCAGGACTACGTTTGAAGGACGATAGTCCATTTCAACAATATCCTTGAAAGACTTAGTTTGAAGCATGATAAACCTTTTCAGGAATATCCTTGAAGTATGAAAGTCCTTTTCAGGAATATCCTTAAAGGATGATAGTCCTTTTCAGGAATATCCTTGAAGTATGAAAGTCCTTTTCAGGAATTTCCTTTAAGGACGATAGTCCATTTCAGGAATATCCTTGAAGGACGAAAGTCCTTTTCAGGACTACGTTTAAAGGACGATACTCCTTTTTGGGAATATTCTTAGAGGATGAAAGTCCTTTTCAGGAATATCCTTTAAGGACGATAGTCTTTTTCAGGAATATCCTTGAAGTATGAAAGTCCTTTTCAGGAATATCCTTTAAGGACGATAGTCCATTTCAGGAATATCCTTGAAGGACGAAAGTCCTTTTCAGGACTACGTTTAAAGGACGATACTCCTTTTTGGGAATATTCTTAGAGGATGATTGTCCTTTTCAGAAATATCCTTGCAGGATTATAGTCCTTTTCAGGAATATCCTTTAAGGAACATAGTCCTTTTCAGGAATATCCTTGAAGGGCGATAGTCCTTTTCAGGAATATCCTTGAAGCATGATAGTCCTTATCAGGGATATCCTTTAAGGAAGAAAGTCTTTTTCAGGAATATCCTTGAAGGACGATAGTCCATTTCAGGACTACGTTTGAAGGACGATAGTCCATTTCAACAATATCCTTGAAAGACTAAATTTGAAGGATTATAAACCTTTTCAGGAATATCCTTGAAGGATTATAGTCCTTTTCAGGATTATCCTTGAAGGATAATAGTCCTTTTCAGGAATATCTGTAAAGGATGATAGTCCTTTTCAGGAATATACTTGAAGGACGATAGTCCTTTTCAGGACTACGTTTAAAGGACGATACTCCTTTTCAGGAATATCCTTGAAGGACGATAGTCCTTTTCAGGAATACCCTTGAAGGGTGATAGTCCTTTTCAGGAATATTCTTAAAGAATAATAGTCCTTTTCAGGAATATCCTTGAAGGATTATAGTCCTTTTCAGGAATGTCCTTTAAGGACCATAGTCTTTTCAGAAATATCCTTGACGGATTATAGTCATTTTCAGGAATATGCTTTAAGGAACATAGTTCTTTTCAGGTATATCCTTGAAGGATTTTAGTTCTTTTCAGGAATATCCTTTAAGGACGATAGTCTTTTTCAGGAATATCCTTGAAGTATGAAAGTCCTTTTTGGGAATATCCTTAGAGGATGATAGTCATTTTCAGAAATATTCTTAAAGGATGATAGTCCTTTTTAGGAATATCCTTGAAGTATGAAAGTCCTTTTCAGGAATATCCTTTAAGGACGATAGTCCATTTCAGGAATATCCTTGAAGGACGAAAGTCCTTTTCAGGACTACGTTTAAAGGACGATACTTCTTTTATGAATATAATTAGAGGATGATAGTCCTTTTCGCGAATATCCTTTAAGGACGATAGTCTTTTTCAGGAATATCTTTTAAGAACTATAGTCTTTTTCAGGAATGTCCTTGAAGGACGAAAGTCCTTTTTAGGACTACGTTTAAAGGACGATACTCCTTTTTTGGAATATCCTTAGAGGATGATAGTCTTTTTCAGGAATATCATTGAAGGACGATAGTCCTTTTCAGGAATATCCTTGAAGGATGATAGTTCTTATCAGGGATATCCTTTAAGGAAGATAGTCTTTTTCAGGAATATCCTTGAAGGACGATAGTCCATTTCAGGACTACGTTTGAAGGACGATAGTCCATTTCAACAATATCCTTGAAAGACTAAATTTGAAGGATTATAAACCTTTTCAGGAATATCCTTGAAGGATAATAGTCCTTTTCAGGATTATCCTTGAAGGATAATAGTCCTTTTCAGGAATATCTTTAAAGGATGATAGTCCTTTTCAGGAATTTCCTTGAAGGATGAAAGTCCTTTTCAGGACTACGTTTAAAGGACGATACTCCTTTTTAGGAATATCCTTGAAGGACGATAGTCCTTTTCAGGAATATCCTTGAAGGATGATAGTCCTTTTCAGGAATATCCTTTAAGGACGATAGTCTTTTTCAGGAATATCCTTGAAGGACGAAAGTCCTTTTCAGGACTACGTTTTAAGGACGATAGTCCTTTTCAGGAATATATTGAAGGATGATAGTCCTTTTCAGGAATATCCTTTAAGGACGATAGTCTTTTTCAGGAATATCTTTAAAGCACGATAGTCCTTTTCAGGAATATCCTTGAAGGATGATAGTCCTTTTCAGGAATATCCTTAGAGGATGATAGTCTTTTTCAGGAATATCTTTAAAGGACGATAGTCCTTTTCAGGAATATCCTTTAAGGACGATAGTCTTTTTCAGGAATTTCCTTGAAGGACGAAAGTCCTTTTCAGGACTACGTTTAAAGGACGATACTCCTTTTCAGGAATATCCTTGAAGGACGATAGTCGTTTTCAGGAATATCCTTGAAGGATGATAGTCCTTTTCAGGAATATCCTTTAAGGACGATAGTCTTTTTCAGGAATATCCTTGAAGGACGAAAGTCCTTTTCAGGACTACGTTTAAAGGACGATACTCCTTTTATGAATATCCTTAGAGGATGATAGTCCTTTTCAGGAATATCCTTGAAGGACGATAGTCCTTTTCAGGAATATATTGAAGGATGATAGTCCTTTTCAGGAATATCCTTTAAGGACGATAGTCTTTTTCAGGAATATCTTTATAGCACGATAGTCCTTTTCAGGAATATCCTTGAAGGATGATAGTCCTTTTCAGGAATATCCTTTAAGAACAATAGTCTTTTTCAGGAATTTCCTTAAAGGGCGATAGTCCTTTTCAGACATATCCTTGAAGGACGATAGTCCTTTTCAGGACTACGTTTAAAGGACGATACTCCTTTTTGGAAATATCATTAGAGGATGATAGTCCTTTTCAGGAATATCCTTTAAGAACGATAGTCTTTTTCAGGAATATCTTTAAAGGACGATAGTCCTTTTCAGGAATATCCTTTAAGGACGATAGTCTTTTTCAGGAATTTCCTTGAAGGACGAAAGTCCTTTTCAGGACTACGTTTAAAGGACGATACTCCTTTTCAGGAATATCCTTGAAGGACTATAGTCGTTTTCAGGAATATCCTTGAAGGATGATAGTCCTTTTCAGGAATATCCTTTAAGGACGATAGTCTTTTTCAGGAATATCCTTGAAGGACGAAAGTCCTTTTCAGGACTACGTTTAAAGGACGATACTCCTTTTATGAATATCCTTAGAGGATGATATTCCTTTTCAGGAATATCCTTGAAGGACGATAGTCCTTTTCAGGAATATCCTTGAATGATGATAGTCCTTTTCAGGAATATCCTTTAAGAACGATAGTCTTTTTCAGGAATATCTTTAAAGCACGATTGTCCTTTTCAGGAATATCCTTTAAGAACGATAGTCTTTTTCAGGAATTTCCTTAAAGGACGATAGTCCTTTTCAGGAATATCCTTGAAGGACGAAAGTCCTTTTCAGGACTACGTTTAAAGGACGATACTCCTTTTTGGAAATATCCTTAGAGGATGATAGTCCTTTTCAGGAATATCCTTGAAGTGTGAAAGTCCTTTTAAGGAATATCCTTTAAGGACGATAGTCCTTTTCAGGAATATCCTTGAAGGACGAAAGTCCTTTTCAGGACTACGTTTAAAGGACGATACTCCTTTTCAGGAATATCCTTGAAGGACGATAGTCCTTTTCAGGAATATCCTTGAAGGATGATAGTCCTTTTCAGGAATATCCTTTAAGGACGATAGTCTTTTTCAGGAATATCCTTGAAGGACGAAAGTCCTTTTCAGGACTACGTTTAAAGGACGATACTCCTTTTCAGGAATATCCTTGAAGGACGATAGTCCTTTTCAGGAATATCCTTGAAGGATGATAGTCCTTTTCAGGAATATCCTTTAAGGACGATAGTCTTTTTCAGGAATATCCTTGAAGGACGAAAGTCCTTTTCAGGACTACGTTTAAAGGACGATACTCCTTTTTTGGAATATCCTTAGAGGATGATAGTCTTTTTCAGGAATATCCTTGAAGGACGATAGTCCTTTTCAGGAATATCCTTGAAGGATGATAGTCCTTTTCAGGAATATCCTTGAAGGACGATAGTCCTTTTCAGGAATATCCTTAGAGGATTATATTCCTTTTCAGGAATATCCTTGAAGGACGATAGTCCTTTTCAGGAATATCCTTGAAAGACGATAGTCCTTTTCAGGAATATCCTTTAAGAACTATAGTCTTTTTCAGGAATATTCTGAAAGGACGATAGTCCTTTTCAGGAATATCCTTTAAGGACGATAGTCTTTTTCAGGAAATTTCTTGAAGGACGAAAGTCCTTTTCAGGACTACGTTTAAAGGACGATACTCCTTTTCAGGAATATCCTTGAAGGACGATAGTCCTTTTTTGGAATATCCTTAGATGATGATAGTCTTTTTCAGGAATATCCTTGAAGGACGATAGTCCTTTTCAGGAATATCCTTGAAGGATGATAGTCCTTTTCAGGAATATCCTTTAAGAACGATAGTCTTTTTCAGGAATATCTTTAAAGGACGATAGTCCTTTTCAGGAATATCCTTTAAGGACGATAGTCTTTTTCAGGAATTTCCTTGAAGGACGAAAGTCCTTTTCAGGACTACGTTTAAAGGACGATACTCCTTTTCAGGAATATCCTTGAAGGACGATAGTCGTTTTCAGGAATATCCTTGAAGGATGATAGTCCTTTTCAGGAATATCCTTTAAGGACGATAGTCTTTTTCAGGAATATCCTTGAAGGACGAAAGTCCTTTTCAGGACTACGTTTAAAGGACGATACTCCTTTTATGAATATCCTTAGAGGATGATAGTCCTTTTCAGGAATATCCTTGAAGGACGAAAGTCCTTTTCAGGACTACGTTTAAAGGTCGGTACTCCTTTTCAGGAATATCCTTGAAGGACGATAGTCTTTTTCAGGAATATCCTTGAAGGACGAAAGTCCTTTTCAGGACTACGTTTAAAGGACGATACTCCTTTTTGGAAATATCCTTAGAGGACGAAAGTCCTTTTTAGGAATATCCTTTAAGGACGATAGTCCTTTTCAGGAATATCCTTTAAGGACGATATTCTTTTTCAGGAATTTCCTTGAAGGACGAAAGTCCTTTTCAGGACTACGTTTAAAGGACGATACTCCTTTTCAGGAATATCCTTGAAGGACGATAGTCCTTTTCAGGAATATCCTTGAAGGATGATAGTCCTTCTCAGGAATATCCTTGAAGGACGAAAGTCCTTTTCAGGACTACGTTTAAAGGTCGATACTCCTTTTCAGGAATATCCTTGAAGGACGATAGTCTTTTTCAGGAATATCCTTGAAGGACGAAAGTCCTTTTCAGGACTACGTTTAAAGGACGATACTCCTTTTTGGAAATATCCTTAGAGGATGATAGTCCTTTTCAGGAATATCCTTTAAGGACGATAGTCCTTTTCAGGACAACGTTTAAATGACGATACTCCTTATTTGGAATATCCTTAGAGGATGATAGTTCTTTTCAGGAATATCCTTTAAGGACGATAGTCTTTTTCAGGAATATCCTTGAAGGACGAAAGTCCTTTTCAGGACAACGTTTAAATGACGATACTCCTTATTTGGAATATCCTTAGCGGATGATAGTTCTTTTCAGGAATATCCTTTAAGGACGATAGTCTTTTTCAGGAATTTCCTTGAAAGACGATAGTCCTTCTCAGGAATATCCTTGAAGGACGAAAGTCCTTTTCAGGACTACGTTTAAAGGTCGATACTCCTTTTCAGGAATATCCTTGAAGGACGATAGTCCTTTTCAGGAATATCCTTAGAGGATGATAGTCCTTTTCAGGAATATCCTTGAAGGACGATAGTCCTTTTCAGGAATATCCTTGAAGGATGATAGTCCTTTTCAGGAATATCCTTTAAGGATGATAGTCCTTTTCAGGAATATCCTTAGAGGATGATAGTCTTTTTCAGGAATATCCTTGAAGGACGATAGTCCTTTTCAGGAATATCCTTGAAGGATGATAGTCCTTTTAAGGAATATCCTTTAAGAACGATAGTCTTTTTCAGGAATATCTTTAAAGGACGATAGTCCTTTTCAGGAATATCCTTTAAGGACGATAGTCTTTTTCAGGAATTTCCTTGAAGGACGAAAGTCCTTTTCAGGACTACGTTTAAAGGACGATACTCCTTTTCAGGAATATCCTTGAAGGACGATAGTCGTTTTCAGGAATATCCTTGAAGGATGATAGTCCTTTTCAGGAATATCCTTTAAGGACGATAGTCTTTTTCAGGAATATCCTTGAAGGACGAAAGTCCTTTTCAGGACTACGTTTAAAGGACGATACTCCTTTTATGAATATCCTTAGAGGATGATAGTCCTTTTCAGGAATATATTGAAGGATGATAGTCCTTTTCAGGAATATCCTTTTAGGACGATAGTCTTTTTCAGGAATATCTTTATAGCACGATAGTCCTTTTCAGGAATATCCTTGAAGGATGATAGTCCTTTTCAGGAATATCCTTTAAGAACAATAATCTTTTTCAGGAATTTCCTTAAAGGACGATAGTCCTTTTCAGACATATCCTTGAAGGACGATAGTCCTTTTCAGGACTACGTTTAAAGGACGATACTCCTTTTTGGAAATATCATTAGAGGATGATAGTCCTTTTCAGGAATATCCTTGAAGGACGATAGTCCTTTTCAGGAATATATTGAAGGATGATAGTCCTTTTCAGGAATATCCTTTAAGGACGATAGTCTTTTTCAGGAATATCTTTAAAGCACGATTGTCCTTTTCAGGAATATCCTTGAAGGATGATAGTCCTTTTCAAGAATATCCTTTAAGAACGATAGTCTTTTTCAGGAATTTCCTTAAAGGACGATAGTCCTTTTCAGGAATATCCTTGAAGGATGATAGTCCTTTTCAGGAATATCTTTTAAGAACAATAATCTTTTTCAGGAATTTCCTTAAAGGACGATAGTCCTTTTCAGACATATCCTTGAAGGACGATAGTCCTTTTCAGGACTACGTTTAAAGGACGATACTCCTTTTTGGAAATATCATTAGAGGATGATAGTCCTTTTCAGGAATATCCTTAAAGTGTGAAAGTCCTTTTAAGGAATATCCTTTAAGGACGATAGTCCTTTTCAGGAATATCCTTGAAGGACGAAAGTCCTTTTCAGGACTACGTTTAAATGACGATACTCCTTTTCAGGAATATCCTTGAAGGACGATAGTCCTTTTCAGGAATATCCTTGAATGATGATAGTCCTTTTCAGGAATATCCTTTAAGGAAGATAGTCTTTTTCAGGAATATCCTTGAAGGACGAAAGTCCTTTTCAGGACTACGTTTAAAGGACGATACTCCTTTTCAGGAATATCCTTGAAGGACGATAGTCCTTTTCAGGAATATCCTTGAAGGATGATAGTCCTTTTCAGGAATATCCTTTAAGGACGATAGTCTTTTTCAGGAATATCCTTGAAGGACGAAAGTCCTTTTCAGGACTACGTTTAAAGGACGATACTCCTTTTTTGGAATATCCTTAGAGGATGATAGTCTTTTTCAAGAATATCCTTGAAGGACGATAGTCCTTTTCAGGAATATCCTTGAAGGATGATAGTCCTTTTCAGGAATATCCTTGAAGGACGATAGTCCTTTTCAGGAATATCCTTAGAGGATGATATTCCTTTTCAGGAATATCCTTGAAGGACGATAGTCCTTTTCAGGAATATCCTTGAAGGATGATAGTCCTTTTCAGGAATATCCTTTAAGAACAATAGTCTTTTTCAGGAATATCCTTAAAGGACGATAGTCCTTTTCAGGAATATCCTTTAAGGACGATAGTCTTTTTCAGGAATTTTCTTGAAGGACGAAAGTCCTTTTCAGGACTACGTTTAAAGGACGATACTCCTTTTCAGGAATATCCTTGAAGGACGATAGTCCTTTTTTGGAATATCCTTAGAGGATTATAGTCTTTTTCAGGAATATCCTTGAAGGACGATAGTCCTTTTCAGGAATATCCTTGAAGGATGATAGTCCTTTTCAGGAATATCCTTTAAGAACGATAGTCTTGTTCAGGAATATCTTTAAAGGACGATAGTCCTTTTCAGGAATATCCTTTAAGGACGATAGTCTTTTTCAGGAATTTCCTTGAAGGACGAAAGTCCTTTTCAGGACTACGTTTAAAGGACGATACTCCTTTTCAGGAATATCCTTGAAGGACGAGAGTCGTTTTCAGGAATATCCTTGAAGGATGATAGTCCTTTTCAGGAATATCCTTTAAGGACGATAGTCTTTTTCAGGAATATCCTTGAAGGACGAAAGTCCTTTTCAGGACTACGTTTAAAGGACGATACTCCTTTTTTGGAATATCCTTAGAGGATGATAGTCTTTTTCAGGAATATCCTTGAAGGACGATAGTCCTTTTCAGGAATATCCTTGAAGGATGATAGTCCTTTTCAGGAATATCCTTGAAGGACGATAGTCCTTTTCAGGAATATCCTTAGAGGATGATATTCCTTTTCAGGAATATCCTTGAAGGACGATAGTCCTTTTCAGGAATATCCTTGAAGGATGATAGTCCTTTTCAGGAATATCCTTTAAGAACTATAGTCTTTTTCAGGAATATTCTGAAAGGACGATAGTCCTTTTCAGGAATATCCTTTAAGGACGATAGTCTTTTTCAGGAAATTTCTTGAAGGACGAAAGTCCTTTTCAGGACTACGTTTAAAGGACGATACTCCTTTTCAGGAATATCCTTGAAGGACGATAGTCCTTTTTTGGAATATCCTTAGAGGATGATAGTCTTTTTCAGGAATATCCTTGAAGGACGATAGTCCTTTTCAGGAATATCCTTGAAGGATGATAGTCCTTTTCAGGAATATCCTTTAAGAACGATAGTATTTTTCAGGAATATCTTTAAAGGACGATAGTCCTTTTCAGGAATATCCTTTAAGGACGATAGTCTTTTTCAGGAATTTCCTTGAAGGACGAAAGTCCTTTTCAGGACTACGTTTAAAGGACGATACTCCTTTTCAGGAATATCCTTGAAGGACGATAGTCGTTTTCAGGAATATCCTTGAAGGATGATAGTCCTTTTCAGGAATATCCTTTAAGGACGATAGTCTTTTTCAGGAATATCCTTGAAGGACGAAAGTCCTTTTCAGGACTACGTTTAAAGGACGATACTCCTTTTATGAATATCCTTAGAGGATGATAGTCCTTTTCAGGAATATCCTTGAAGGACGATAGTCCTTTTTAGGAATATATTGAAGGATGATAGTCCTTTTCAGGAATATCCTTTAAGGACGATAGTCTTTTTCAGGAATATCTTTAAAGCACGATAGTCCTTTTCAGGAATATCCTTGAAGGATGATAGTCCTTTTCAGGAATATCCTTTAAGAACGATAGTCTTTTTCAGGAATTTCCTTAAAGAACGATAGTCCTTTTCAGGAATATCCTTGAAGGACGATAGTCTTTTTCAGGAATATCCTTGAAGGACGAAAGTCCTTTTCAGGACAACGTTTAAATGACGATACTCCTTATTTGGAATATCCTTAGAGGATGATAGTTCTTTTCAGGAATATCCTTTAAGGACGATAGTCTTTTTCAGGAATATCCTTGAAGGACGAAAGTCCTTTTCAGGACTACGTTTAAAGGACGATACTCCTTTTTGGAAATATCCTTAGAGGATGATAGTCCTTTTCAGGAATATCCTTGAAGGACGAAAGTCCTTTTTAGGAATATCCTTTAAGGACGATAGTCCTTTTCAGGAATATCCTTTAAGGACGATATTCTTTTTCAGGAATTTCCTTGAAGGACGAAAGTCCTTTTCAGGACTACGTTTAAAGGACGATACTCCTTTTCAGGAATATCCTTGAAGGACGATAGTCCTTTTCAGGAATATCCTTGAAGGATGATAGTCCTTCTCAGGAATATCCTTGAAGGACGAAAGTCCTTTTCAGGACTACGTTTAAAGGTCGATACTCCTTTTCAGGAATATCCTTGAAGGACGATAGTCTTTTTCAGGAATATCCTTGAAGGACGAAAGTCCTTTTCAGGACTACGTTTAAAGGACGATACTCCTTTTTGGAAATATCCTTAGAGGATGATAGTCCTTTTCAGGAATATCCTTGAAGTGTGAAAGTCCTTTTAAGGAATATCCTTTAAGGACGATAGTCCTTTTCAGGAATATCCTTGAAGGACGAAAGTCCTTTTCAGGACAACGTTTAAATGACGATACTCCTTATTTGGAATATCCTTAGAGGATGATAGTTCTTTTCAGGAATATCCTTTAAGGACGATAGTCTTTTTCAGGAATATCCTTGAAGGACGAAAGTCCTTTTCAGGACAACGTTTAAATGACGATACTCCTTATTTGGAATATCCTTAGAGGATGATAGTTCTTTTCAGGAATATCCTTTAAGGACGATAGTCTTTTTCAGGAATATCCTTGAAGGACGAAAGTCCTTTTCAGGACTACGTTTAAATGACGATACTCCTTATTTGGAATATCCTTAGAGGATGATAGTCCTTTTCAGGAATATCCTTTAAGGACGATATTCTTTTTCAGGAATTTCCTTGAAGGACGATAGTCCTTCTCAGGAATATCCTTGAAGGACGAAAGTCCTTTTCAGGACTACGTTTAAAGGTCGATACTCCTTTTCAGGAATATCCTTGAAGGACGATAGTCCTTTTCAGGAATATCCTTAGAGGATTATAGTCCTTTTCAGGAATATCCTTGAAGGACGATAGTCCTTTTCAGGAATATCCTTGAAGGATGATAGTCCTTTTCAGGAATATCCTTTAAGGATGATAGTCCTTTTCAGGAATATCCTTAGAGGATGATAGTCTTTTTCAGGAATATCCTTGAAGGACGATAGTCCTTTTCAGGAATATCCTTAGAGGATTATAGTCCTTTTCAGGAATATCCTTGAAGGACGATAGTCCTTTTCAGGAATATCCTTGAAGGATGATAGTCCTTTTCAGGAATATCCTTTAAGGATGATAGTCCTTTTCAGGAATATCCTTAGAGGATGATAGTCCTTTTCAGGAATATCCTTGAAGGACGATAGTCCTTTTCAGGAATATCCTTGAAGGATGATAGTCCTTTTCAGGAATATCCTTTAAGGATGATAGTCCTTTTCAGGAATATCCTTAGAGGATGATAGTCTTTTTCAGGAATATCCTTGAAGGACGATAGTCCTTTTCAGGAATATCCTTGAAGGATGATAGTCCTTTTAAGGAATATCCTTTAAGAACGATAGTCTTTTTCAGGAATATCTTTAAAGGACGATAGTCCTTTTCAGGAATATCCTTTAAGGACGATAGTCTTTTTCAGGAATTTCCTTGAAGGACGAAAGTCCTTTTCAGGACTACGTTTAAAGGACGATACTCCTTTTCAGGAATATCCTTGAAGGACGATAGTCGTTTTCAGGAATATCCTTGAAGGATGATAGTCCTTTTCAGGAATATCCTTTAAGGACGATAGTCTTTTTCAGGAATATCCTTGAAGGACGAAAGTCCTTTTCAGGACTACGTTTAAAGGACGATACTCCTTTTATGAATATCCTTAGAGGATGATAGTCCTTTTCAGGAATATATTGAAGGATGATAGTCCTTTTCAGGAATATCCTTTTAGGACGATAGTCTTTTTCAGGAATATCTTTATAGCACGATAGTCCTTTTCAGGAATATCCTTGAAGGATGATAGTCCTTTTCAGGAATATCCTTTAAGAACAATAATCTTTTTCAGGAATTTCCTTAAAGGACGATAGTCCTTTTCAGACATATCCTTGAAGGACGATAGTCCTTTTCAGGACTACGTTTAAAGGACGATACTCCTTTTTGGAAATATCATTAGAGGATGATAGTCCTTTTCAGGAATATCCTTGAAGGACGATAGTCCTTTTCAGGAATATATTGAAGGATGATAGTCCTTTTCAGGAATATCCTTTAAGGACGATAGTCTTTTTCAGGAATATCTTTAAAGCACGATTGTCCTTTTCAGGAATATCCTTGAAGGATGATAGTCCTTTTCAAGAATATCCTTTAAGAACGATAGTCTTTTTCAGGAATTTCCTTAAAGGACGATAGTCCTTTTCAGGAATATCCTTGAAGGACGATAGTCCTTTTCAGGACTACGTTTAAAGGACGATACTCCTTTTCAGGAATATCCTTGAAGGATGATAGTCCTTTTCAGGAATATCTTTTAAGAACAATAATCTTTTTCAGGAATTTCCTTAAAGGACGATAGTCCTTTTCAGACATATCCTTGAAGGACGATAGTCCTTTTCAGGACTACGTTTAAAGGACGATACTCCTTTTTGGAAATATCATTAGAGGATGATAGTCCTTTTCAGGAATATCCTTAAAGTGTGAAAGTCCTTTTAAGGAATATCCTTTAAGGACGATAGTCCTTTTCAGGAATATCCTTGAAGGACGAAAGTCCTTTTCAGGACTACGTTTAAATGACGATACTCCTTTTCAGGAATATCCTTGAAGGACGATAGTCCTTTTCAGGAATATCCTTGAATGATGATAGTCCTTTTCAGGAATATCCTTTAAGGAAGATAGTCTTTTTCAGGAATATCCTTGAAGGACGAAAGTCCTTTTCAGGACTACGTTTAAAGGACGATACTCCTTTTCAGGAATATCCTTGAAGGACGATAGTCCTTTTCAGGAATATCCTTGAAGGATGATAGTCCTTTTCAGGAATATCCTTTAAGGACGATAGTCTTTTTCAGGAATATCCTTGAAGGACGAAAGTCCTTTTCAGGACTACGTTTAAAGGACGATACTCCTTTTTTGGAATATCCTTAGAGGATGATAGTCTTTTTCAAGAATATCCTTGAAGGACGATAGTCCTTTTCAGGAATATCCTTGAAGGATGATAGTCCTTTTCAGGAATATCCTTGAAGGACGATAGTCCTTTTCAGGAATATCCTTAGAGGATGATATTCCTTTTCAGGAATATCCTTGAAGGACGATAGTCCTTTTCAGGAATATCCTTGAAGGATGATAGTCCTTTTCAGGAATATCCTTTAAGAACAATAGTCTTTTTCAGGAATATCCTTAAAGGACGATAGTCCTTTTCAGGAATATCCTTTAAGGACGATAGTCTTTTTCAGGAATTTTCTTGAAGGACGAAAGTCCTTTTCAGGACTACGTTTAAAGGACGATACTCCTTTTCAGGAATATCCTTGAAGGACGATAGTCCTTTTTTGGAATATCCTTAGAGGATTATAGTCTTTTTCAGGAATATCCTTGAAGGACGATAGTCCTTTTCAGGAATATCCTTGAAGGATGATAGTCCTTTTCAGGAATATCCTTTAAGAACGATAGTCTTGTTCAGGAATATCTTTAAAGGACGATAGTCCTTTTCAGGAATATCCTTTAAGGACGATAGTCTTTTTCAGGAATTTCCTTGAAGGACGAAAGTCCTTTTCAGGACTACGTTTAAAGGACGATACTCCTTTTCAGGAATATCCTTGAAGGACGAGAGTCGTTTTCAGGAATATCCTTGAAGGATGATAGTCCTTTTAAGGAATATCCTTTAAGAACGATAGTCTTTTTCAGGAATATCTTTAAAGGACGATAGTCCTTTTCAGGAATATCCTTTAAGGACGATAGTCTTTTTCAGGAATTTCCTTGAAGGACGAAAGTCCTTTTCAGGACTACGTTTAAAGGACGATACTCCTTTTCAGGAATATCCTTGAAGGACGATAGTCGTTTTCAGGAATATCCTTGAAGGATGATAGTCCTTTTCAGGAATATCCTTTAAGGACGATAGTCTTTTTCAGGAATATCCTTGAAGGACGAAAGTCCTTTTCAGGACTACGTTTGAAGGACGATACTCCTTTTCAGGAATATCCTTGAAGGATGATAGTCCTTTTCAGGAATATCCTTGAAGGATGATAGTCCTTTTCAGGAATATCCTTTAAGGACGATAGTCTTTTTCAGGAATATCCTTGAAGGACGAAAGTCCTTTTCAGGACTACGTTTAAAGGACGATACTCCTTTTTTGGAATATCCTTAGAGGATGATAGTCTTTTTCAAGAATATCCTTGAAGGACGATAGTCCTTTTCAGGAATATCCTTGAAGGATGATAGTCCTTTTCAGGAATATCCTTGAAGGACGATAGTCCTTTTCAGGAATATCCTTAGAGGATGATATTCCTTTTCAGGAATATCCTTAAAGGACGATAGTCCTTTTCAGGAATATATTGAAGGATGATAGTCCTTTTCAGGAATATCCTTTAAGGACGATAGTCTTTTTCAGGAATATCTTTAAAGCACGATTGTCCTTTTCAGGAATATCCTTGAAGGATGATAGTCCTTTTCAAGAATATCCTTTAAGAACGATAGTCTTTTTCAGGAATTTCCTTAAAGGACGATAGTCCTTTTCAGGAATATCCTTGAAGGACGATAGTCCTTTTCAGGACTACGTTTAAAGGACGATACTCCTTTTTGGAAATATCCTTAGAGGATGATAGTCCTTTTCAGGAATATCCTTGAAGTGTGAAAGTCCTTTTAAGGAATATCCTTTAAGGACGATAGTCCTTTTCAGGAATATCCTTGAAGGACGAAAGTCCTTTTCAGGACTACGTTTAAATGACGATACTCCTTTTCAGGAATATCCTTGAAGGACGATAGTCCTTTTCAGGAATATCCTTGAAGGATGATAGTCCTTTTCAGGAATATCCTTTAAGGACGATAGTCTTTTTCAGGAATATCCTTGAAGGACGAAAGTCCTTTTAAGGACTACGTTTAAAGGACGATACTCCTTTTCAGGAATATCCTTGAAGGACGATAGTCCTTTTCAGGAATATCCTTGAAGGATGATAGTCCTTTTCAGGAATATCCTTTAAGGACGATAGTCTTTTTCAGGAATATCCTTGAAGGACGAAAGTCCTTTTCAGGACTACGTTTAAAGGACGATACTCCTTTTTTGGAATATCCTTAGAGGATGATAGTCTTTTTCAAGAATATCCTTGAAGGACGATAGTCCTTTTCAGGAATATCCTTGAAGGATGATAGTCCTTTTCAGGAATATCCTTTAAGGACGATAGTCCTTTTCAGGAATATCCTTAGAGGATGATATTCCTTTTCAGGAATATCCTTGAAGGACGATAGTCCTTTTCAGGAATATCCTTGAAGGATGATAGTCCTTTTCAGGAATATCCTTTAAGAACTATAGTCTTTTTCAGGAATATCCTTAAAGGACGATAGTCCTTTTCAGGAATATCCTTTAAGGACGATAGTCTTTTTCAGGAATTTTCTTGAAGGACGAAAGTCCTTTTCAGGACTACGTTTAAAGGACGATACTCCTTTTCAGGAATATCCTTGAAGGACGATAGTCCTTTTTTGGAATATCCTTAGAGGATGATAGTCTTTTTCAGGAATATCCTTGAAGGACGATAGTCCTTTTCAGGAATATCCTTGAAGGATGATAGTCCTTTTCAGGAATATCCTTTAAAAACGATAGTCTTGTTCAGGAATATCTTTAAAGGACGATAGTCCTTTTCAGGAATATCCTTTAAGGACGATAGTCTTTTTCAGGAATTTCCTTGAAGGACGAAAGTCCTTTTCAGGACTACGTTTAAAGGACGATACTCCTTTTCAGGAATATCCTTGAAGGACGAGAGTCGTTTTCAGGAATATCCTTGAAGGATGATAGTCCTTTTCAGGAATATCCTTTAAGGACGATAGTCTTTTTCAGGAATATCCTTGAAGGACGAAAGTCCTTTTCAGGACTACGTTTAAAGGACGATACTCCTTTTATGAATATCCTTAGAGGATGATAGTCCTTTACAGGAATATCCTTGAAGGACGATAGTCCTTTTCAGGAATATATTGAAGGATGATAGTCCTTTTCAGGAATATCCTTTAAGGACGATAGTCTTTTTCAGGAATATCTTTAAAGCACGATAGTCCTTTTCAGGAATATCCTTGAAGGATGATAGTCCTTTTCAGGAATATCCTTTAAGAACGATAGTCTTTTTCAGGAATTTCCTTAAAGGACGATAGTCCTTTTCAGGAATATCCTTGAAGGACGATAGTCCTTTTCAGGACTACGTTTAAAGGACGATACTCCTTATTTGGAATATCCTTAGAGGATGATAGTCCTTTTCAGGAATATCCTTTAAGGACGATAGTCTTTTTCAGGAATATCCTTGAAGGACGAAATTCCTTTTCAGGACAACGTTTAAATGACGATACTCCTTATTTGGAATATCCTTAGAGGATGATAGTCCTTTTCAGGAATATCCTTGAAGTGTGAAAGTCCTTTTAAGGAATATCCTTTAAGGACGATAGTCCTTTTCAGGAATATCCTTGAAGGACGAAATTCCTTTTCAGGACAACGTTTAAATGACGATACTCCTTATTTGGAATATCCTTAGAGGATGATAGTTCTTTTCAGGAATATCCTTTAAGGACGATAGTCTTTTTCAGGAATATCCTTGAAGGACGAAAGTCCTTTTCAGGACTACGTTTAAAGGACGATACTTCTTTTTGGAAATATCCTTAGAGGATGATAGTCCTTTTCAGGAATATCCTTGAAGGACGAAAGTCCTTTTTAGGAATATCCTTTAAGGACGATAGTCCTTTTCAGGAATATCCTTTATGGACGATATTCTTTTTCAGGAATTTCCTTGAAGGACGAAAGTCCTTTTCAGGACTACGTTTAAAGGACGATACTCCTTTTCAGGAATATCCTTGAAGGACGATAGTCCTTTTCAGGAATATCCTTGAAGGATGATAGTCCTTTTCAGGAATATCCTTGAAGGACGAAAGTCCTTTTCAGGACTACGTTTAAAGGTCGATACTCCTTTTCAGGAATATCCTTGAAGGACGATAGTCCTTTTCAGGAATATCCTTGAACGACGATAGTCCTTTTCAGGAATATCCTTAGAGGATGATAGTCCTTTTCAGGAATATCCTTGAAGGACGATAGTCCTTTTCAGGAATATCCTTGAAGGATGATAGTCCTTTTCAGGAATATCCTTTAAGGACGATAGTCTTTTTCAGGAATATCTTTAAAGCACGATAGTCCTTTTCAGGAATATCCTTGAAGGATGATAGTCCTTTTCAGGAATATCCTTTAAGAACGATAGTCTTTTTCAGGAATATCCTTAAAGGACGATAGTCCTTTTCAGGAATATCCTTGAAGGACGATAGTCCTTTTCAGGAATATCCTTGAAGGATGATAGTCCTTTTCAGGAATATCCTTGAAGTATGAAAGTCTTTTTCAGGAATATCCTTGAAGGACGATAGTCCTTTTTAGGACTACGTTTTAAGGACGGTAGTCTTTTCTGGGAATATCCTAAAAGGATGATCAGGAATATTCTTGAAGGATTATAGTCCTTTTCAGGAATATCCTTTAAGGACCATAGTCCTTTTCAGGAATATCCTTAAAGGACGATAGTCCTTTTCAGGAATATCCTTTAAGGACGATAGTCTTTTTCAGGAATATCCTTGAAGGACAATAGTCCTTTTCAGGAATATCCTTGAAGGATTATAGTCCTTTTCAGGAATATCCGTTAAGAACGATTGTCCTTTTCAGGACTACGGTTAAAGGACGATACTTTTTTTATGAATATCCTTAAAGGACGATAGTCCTTTTCAGGAATATCCTTTAAGGACGATAGTCCTTTTCAGGAATATCCTTGAAGGACGATAGTCCTTTTCAGGAATATCCTTGAAGGATGATAGTCCTTTTCAGGAATATCCTTGAAGTATGAAAGTCTTTTTCAGGAATATCCTTGAAGGACGATAGTCCTTTTCAGGACTACGTTTTAAGGACGGTAGTCTTTTCTGGGAATATCCTAAAAGGATGATCAGGAATATCCTTGAAGGATTATAGTCCTTTTCAGGAATATCCTTTAAGGACCATAGTCCTTTTCAGGAATATCCTTAAAGGACGATAGTCCTTTTCAGGAATATCCTTTAAGGACGATAGTCTTTTTCAGGAATATCCTTGAAGGACAATAGTCCTTTCCATAAATATCCTTGATGGATTATAGTCCTTTTCAGGAATATCCGTTCAGGACGATTGTCCTTTTCAGGAATATCCTTGAAGGACGAAAGTCCTTTTCAGGACTACGTTTAAAGGATGATAGTCCTTTTTAGGAATATCCTTGAAGTATGAAAGTCCTTTTCAGGAATATCCTTTAAGGACGATAGTCCATTTCAGGAATATCCTTGAAGGAAGAAAGTCCTTTTCAGGACTACGGTTAAAGGACGATACTTCTTTTATGAATATCCTTAGAGGATGATAGTCCTTTTCAGGAATATCCTTTAAGGACGATAGTCCTTTTCAGGAATATCCTTGAAGGATGATAGTCCTTTTCAGGAATATCCTTTAAGGACGATAGTCTTTTTCAGGAATATCCTTGAAGGACGAAAGTCCTTTTCAGGACTACGTTTAAAGGACGATACTCCTTTTTTGGAATATCCTTAGAGGATGATAGTCTTTTTCAGGAATATCCTTGAAGGACGATAGTCCTTTTCAGGAATATCCTTGAAGGATGATAGTCCTTTTCAGGAATATCCTCTAAGGACGATAGTCTTTTTCAGGAATATCCTTAAAGGACGATAGTCCTTTTCAGGAATATCCTTGAAGGATGATAGTCCTTTTCAGGAATATCCTTTAAGAACTATAGTCTTTTTCAGGAATATCTTTATAGCACGATAGTCCTTTTCAGGAATATCCTTGAAGGACGAAAGTCCTTTTCAGGACTACGTTTAAAGGACGATACTCCTTTTCAGGAATATCCTTGAAGGACGATAGTCCTTTTCAGGAATATCCTTGAAGGATGATAGTCCTTTTCAGGAATATCCTTTAAGGACGATAGTCTTTTTCAGGAATATCCTTGAAGGACGAAAGTCCTTTTCAGGACAACGTTTAAATGACGATACTCCTTATTTGGAATATCCTTAGAGGATGATAGTTCTTTTCAGGAATATCCTTAAAGGACGATAGTCTTTTTCAGGAATATCCTTGAAGGACGAAAGTCCTTTTCAGGACTACGTTTAAAGGACGATACTCCTTTTTGGAAATATCCTTAGAGGATGATAGTCCTTTTCAGGAATATCCTTGAAGGACGAAAGTCCTTTTTTGGAATATCCTTTAAGGACGATAGTCCTTTTCAGGAATATCCTTTAAGGACGATATTCTTTTCCAGGAATTTCGTTGAAGGACGAAAGTCCTTTTCAGGACTACGTTTAAAGGACGATACTCCTTTTCAGGAATATCCTTGAAGGACGATAGTCCTTTTCAGGAATATCCTTGAAGGACGAAAGTCCTTTTCAGGACTACGTTTAAAGGTCGATACTCCTTTTCAGGAATATCCTTGAAGGACGATAGTCTTTTTCAGGAATATCCTTGAAGGACGAAAGTCCTTTTCAGGACTACGTTTAAACGACGATACTCCTTTTTGGAAATATCCTTAGAGGATGATAGTCCTTTTCAGTAATATCCTTTAAGGACGATAGTCCTTTTCAGGAATATCCTTGAAGGATGATAGTCCTTTTCAGGACTACGTTTGAAGGATCATAGTCCTTTTAAGGAATATCCTTGAAGGATGATAGTCCTTTTCAGAAATATCCTTAAAGGATGATAGTCCTTTTCAAGAATATCCTTGAAGGTCAATAGTCCTTTTCAGGAATATCCTTCAAGGACGATAGTCCTTTTCAGGAATATCCTTGAAGCATGATAGTCCTTTTCAGGCCTACGTTAAAAGGACGGTAGTACTTTCTGGAAATATCCTTAAAGGATGATCAGGAATATCCTTTAAGGACAATAGTCCTTTTCTGGAATATCCTTGAAGGATGATATTCCTTTTCAGGACTACGTTTGAAGGATCATAGTCCTTTTCAGAAATATCCTTGAAGGATGATAGTCCTTTTCAAGAATATCCTTGAAGGTTGATAGTTCTTTTCAGGAATATCCTTGACGGACGATAGTCCTTTTCAGGACTACGTTTGAAGGATGATAGTCCGTTTCAGGAATATCCTTGAAGGACGATAGTCCTTTTTGGGAATATCCTTGAAGGATGATAGTCCTATTCAGGAATATCCTTAAAGGATGATAGTCCTTTTCAGGAATATCCTTGAAGGATGATAGTCCTTTTCAGTAATATCCTTTAAGGACGATAGTCCTTTTCAGGAATATCCTTGACGGACGATAGTCCTTTTCAGGACTACATTTGAAGGACGATAGTCCTTTTCAGGACTACGTTTAAAGGACGTTAGTCTTTTTCAGAAATATCCTTTAAGGACGATAGTCCTTTTCAGGAATATCCTTGAAGGATGATAGTCCTTTTCAGGAATATCCTTGAAGGACGATAGCTCTTTTCAGGACTACGTTTAAACGACGGTAGTCCTTTCTGGGAATATCCTTAGAGGATGATAGTCCTTTTAAGGTATATCCTTAAAGGATGATAGTCCTTTACAGGAATATCCTTGACGGATGATAGTCCTTTTCAGGAATATCCTTGAAGGATCACAGTCCTTTTCAGGAATATCCTTGAAGGATTATAGTCCTTTTCAGGAATATCTATGAAGGATGATAATCCTTTTCAGGAATATCTTTAAAGGATGATAGTCCTTTTCAGGAATATCCTTGAAGGATTATAGTCCTTTTCAGGAATATCTTTGAAGGATGATAATCCTTTTCAGGAATATCCTTAAAGGATGATAGTCCTTTTCAGGAATATCCTTGAAGGATGATAGTCCTTTTCAGGAATATCCTTGAAATATGAAAGTGCTTTTCAGGAATATCCTTTAAGGACGATAGTCCATTTCAGGAATATCCTTGAAGGATGATAGTCTTTTTCAGGACTACCTTTGAAGGATGAAAGTCCTTTTCAGGAATATCCTTAGAGGATGATAGTCCTTTTCAGGAATATCCTTGAAGGATGATAGTCCTTATCAGTAATATCCTTTAAGGACGATAGTCCTTTTTAGGAATATCCTTGAAATATGAAAGTGCTTTTCAGGAATATGCTTTAAGGACGATAGTCCATTTCAGGAATATCCTTGAAGGACTAAAGTCCTTTTTAGGACTACGTTTAAAGGACGATACTCCTTTTTGGGAATATCCTTAGAGGATGATAGTCCTTTTCAGGACTACCTTTGAAGGATGAAAGTCCTTTTCAGGAATATCCTTGAAGGATGATTATCCTTTTCAGGAATATCCTTAAAGGATGATAGTCCATTTCAGGAATATCCTTGAAGGATGATAGTCCTTTTCAGAACTACCTTTGAAGGATGAAAGACCTTTTCAGGAATATCCTTAAAGGATGATAGTCCATTTCAGGAATATCCTTGAAGGATGATAGTCCTTTTCAGTAATATCCTTTAAGGACGATAGTCCTTTTCAGGAATATATTTTAAGGACGATAGTCCATTTCAGGAATATCCTTCAAATATGAAAGTCCTTTTCAGGAATATCCTTGAAGGAGTATAGTCCTTTTCAGGAATATCCTTGAAGGATCACAGTCCTTTTCAGGAATATCCTTAAAGGATGATAGTCCTTTTCAGGAATATCCTTTAAGGACGATAGTCCTTTTCAGGAATATCCTTGAAATATGAAAGTGCTTTTCAGGAATATCCTTTAAGGACGATAGTCCATTTCAGGAATATCCTTGAAGGACGAAAGTACTTTTTAGGACTACGTTTAAAGGACGATACTCCTTTTTGGGAATATCCTTAGAGGGTGATAGTCCTTTTCAGGAAAATCCTTGAAGGATGATAGTCCTTTTCAGGAATATCCTTAAAGGATGATAGTCCTTTTTAGGAATATCCTTGAAGGATGATAGTCCTTTTCAGGAATATCCTTAAAGGATGATAGTCCTTTTCAGGACTACCTTTGAAGGATGAAAGTCCTTTTCAGGAATATCCCTAAAGAATCATAGTCCTTTTCAGGAATATCCTTGAAGGATGATAGTCCTTTTCAGGAATATCCTTACAGGATGATAGTCCTTTTCAGGACTACCTTTGAAGGATGAAAGTCCTTTTCAGGAATATCCTTAAAGGATGATAGTCCTTATCAGTAATATCCTTTAAGGACGATAGTCCTTTTCAGGAATATCCTTGAAATATGAAAGTGCTTTTCAGGAATATCCTTTAAGGACGAAAGTCCTTTTTAGGACTACGTTTAAAGGACGATACTCCTTTTTGGGAATATCCTTAGAGGATGATAGTCTTTTTCAGGAATATCCTTGAAATATGATAGTCCTTTTCAGGAATATCCTTGAAGGACGATAGCCCTTTTCAGGACTACGTTTAAACGACGGTAGTCCTTTCTGGGAATATCTTCAGAGGATGATAGTTCTTTTTTATCCAGTCCTTTTCAGTAATATCCTTAAAATATGAAAGTCCTTTTCAGGAATATCCTTGAAGGATTATAGTCCTTTTCAGGAATATCCTTGAAGGATCACAGTCCTTTTCAGGAATATCCTTAAAGGATTATAGTCCTTTTCAGGAATATCCTTGAAGGATGATAATCCTTTTCAGGAATATCCTTAAAGGATGATAGTCCTTTTTAGGAATATCCTTGAAGGATGATAGTCCTTTTCAGTAATATCCTTTGAGGACGATAGTCCTTTTCAGGAATATCCTTGAAGGATGATAGTCCTTTTCAGGACTACCTTTGAAGGATGAAAGTCCTTTTCAGGAATATCCTTAAAGGATGATAGTCCTTTTCAGGAATATACTTAAAGGATGATAGTCCTTTTCAGGAATATACTTAAAGGATGATAGTCCTTTTCAGGAATATCCTTGAAGGATGATAGTCCTTTTCAGGAATATCCTTTAAGGACGATAGTCCTTTTCAGGAATATTCTTTAAGGACGATAGTCCATTTCAGGAATATCCTTCACATATGAAAGTCCTTTTCAGGAATATCCTAGAAGGATTATAGTCCTTTTCAGGAATACCCTTGGAGGATCACAGTCCTTTTCAGGAATATCCTTGAAGGATTATAGTCCTTTTCAGGAATATCCTTGAAGGATGATTATCCTTTTCAGGAATATCCTTAAAGGATGATAGTCCTTTTCAGGAATATCCTTAAAGGATGATAGTCCTTTTCAGGAATATCCTTGAAGGATGAAATTCCTTATCAGTAATATCCTTTAAGGACGATAGTCCTTTTCAGGAATATCCTTGAAAAATGAAAGTGCTTTTCAGGAATATCCTTTAAGGACGATAGTCCATTTCAGGAATATCCTTGAAGGATGATAGTCTTTTTCAGGACTACCTTTGAAGGATGAAAGTCCTTTTCAGGAATATCCTTAGAGGATAATAGTCCTTTTCAGGAATATCCTTGAAGGATGATAGTCCTTATCAGTAATATCCTTTAAGGACGATAGTCCTTTAAAGGAATATCCTTGAAATATGAAAGTGCTTTTCAGGAATATCCTTTCAGGACTATAGTCCATTTCAGGAAAATCCTTGAAGGATGATAGTCTTTTTCAGGACTACCTTTGAAGGATGAAAGTCCTTTTCAGGAATATCCTTAGAGGATGATAGTCCTTTTCAGGAATATCCTCTAAGGATGATAGTCCTTTTCAGTAATATCCTTTTTCAGGAAAATCCTTGAAGGATGATAGTCCTTTTCAGGAATATCCTTGAAGGACGATAGTCCATTTCAGGAATATCCTTGAAGGACGAAAGTCCTTTTTAGGTATACGTTTGAAGGACGATACTCCTTTTTGGGAATATCCTTAGAGGATGAAGGATCCTGATAGGAAAATCCTTGAAGGATGATAGTCCTTTTCAGGACTCCGATAGTTTTCAGGAATATCCTTGAAGGATCATAGTCCTTTTTGGGAATATTTTTTCAGGAATAGTCCTTTTCAGGACTACCTTTGAAGGATGAAAGTCATTTTGAATATCCTTAAAGGATGATAGTCCTTTTCAGGAATATCCTCGAAGGATCATAGTCCTTTTCAGGAAAATCATTGAAGGATGATAGTCCTTTTCAGGAATATCCTTAAAGGATAATAGTCCTTTTCAGGAATATCCTTGAAATATGATAGTCCTTTTCAGGAATATCCTTGAAGGACGATAGCCCTTTTCAGGACTACGTTTAAAGGACGATACTCCTTTTTGGGAATATCCTTAGAGGATGATAGTCCTTTTCAGGAATATCCTCTAAGGATCGTAGTCCTTTTCAGGAAAATCCTTGAAGGATGATAGTTCTTTTCAGGAATATCCCCAAAGGATGATAGTCCTTTTCAGGAATATCCTTGAAGGATGATAGTCCTTTTCAGGAATATCCTTTAAGGACGATAGTCATTTTCAGGAATATCCTTGACGGATGATAGTCCTTTTCAGGAATATCCTTGAAGGATCACAGTCCTTTTCAGGAATATCCTTGAAGGATGATAATCCTTTTCAGGAATATCCTTAAAGGATGATAGTCCTTTTCAGGAATATCCTTGAAGGATGATAGTCCTTTTCAGTAATATCCTTTAAGGACGATAGTCCTTTTCAGGAATATTCTTCAAATATGAAAGTCCTTTTCAGGAATATCCTTGAAGGATTATAGTCCTTTTCAGGAATATCCTTGAAGGATCACAGTGCTTTTCAGGAATATCCTTGAAGGATTATAGTCCTTTTCAGGAATATCCTTGAAGGATCACAGTCCTTTTCAGGAATATCCTTGAAGGATGATAATCCTTTTCAGGAATATCCTTAAAGGATGATAGTCCTTTTCAGGAATATCCTTGAAGGATGATAGTCCTTTTCAGTAATATCCTTTAAGGACGATAGTCCTTTTCAGGAATATCCTTAAAGGATGATAGTCCTTTTCAGGAATATCCTTAAAGGATGATAGTCCTTTTCAGGAATATCCTTTAAGGACGATAGTCCTTTTCAGGAATATCCTTGACGGACGATAGTCCTTTTTAGGACTACATTTGAAGGACGATAGTCCTTTTCAGGACTACGTTTAAAGGACGATAGTCTTTTTCAGGAATATCCTTAAATTATGAAAGTGCATTTCAGGATTATTCTTTAAGGACGATAGTCCTTTTCAGGAATATCCTTGAAGGACGAAAGTCCTTTTTAGGACTACGTTTAAAGGACGATACTCCTTTTTGGGAATATCCTTAGAGGATGATAGTCCTTTTCAGGAATATCCTTGAAGGATGATAGTCCTTTTCAGGACTACCTTTGAAGGATGAAAGTCCTTTTCAGGAATATCCTTAAAGGATGATAGTCCTTTTCAGGAATATCCTTGAAGGATCATAGTCCTTTTCAGGAATATCCTTAAAGGATGATAGTCCTTATCAGTAATATCCTTTAAGGACGATAGTCCTTTTCAGGAATATCCTTGAAATATGAAAGTGCTTTTCAGGAATATCCTTTAAGGACGATAGTCCATTTCAGGAATATCCTTTAAGGATGATAGTCCTTTTCAGGACTATCTCTGAAGGATGAAAGTCCTTTTCAGGAATATCCTTAAAGGATGATAGTCCTTTTCAGGAATATCCTTGAAGGATGATAGTCCATTTCAGTAATATCCTTTAAGGACGATAGTCCTTTTCAGGAATATCCTTTAAGGACGATAGTCCATTTCAGGAATATCCTTCAAATATGAAAGTCCTTTTCAGGAATATCCTTGAAGGATTATAGTCCTTTTCAGGAATATCCTTAAAGGATGATAGTCCTTTTCAGGAATATCCTTTAAGGACGATAGTCCTTTTCAGGAATATCCTTGAAATATGAAAGTGCTTTTCAGGAATATCCTTTAAGGACGATAGTCCATTTCAGGAATATCCTTGAAGGACGAAAGTCCTTTTTAGGACTACGTTTAAAGGACGATACTCCTTTTTGGGAATATCCTTAGAGGATGATAGTCCTTTTCAGGAATATCCTCGAAGGATCATAGTTCTTTTCAGGAAAATCCTTGAAGGATGATAGTCCTTTTCAGGAATATCCTTATAGGATGATAGTCCTTTTCAGGAATATCCTTGAAATATGATAGTCCTTTTCAGGAATATCCTTGAAGGACGATAGCCCTTTTCAGGACTACGTTTAAACGACGGTAGTCCTTTCTGGGAATATCTTCAGAGGATGATAGTTCTTTTCAGTAATATCCTTTAAGGATGATAGTCCTTTTCAGGAATATCCTTAAAATATGAAAGTCCTTTTCAGGAATATCCTTGAAGGATTATAGTCCTTTTCAGGAATATCCTTGAAGGATGATAATCCTTTTCAGGAATATCCTTAAAGGATGATAGTCCTTTTTAGGAATATCCTTGAAGGATGATAGTCCTTTTCAGTAATATCCTTTGAGGACGATAGTCCTTTTCAGGAATATCCTTGAAGGATGATAGTCCTTTTCAGGACTACCTTTGAAGGATGAAAGTCCTTTTCAGGAATATCCTTAAAGGATGATAGTCCTTTTCAGGAATATACTTAAAGGATGATAGTCCTTTTCAGGAATATCCTTGAAGGATGATAGTCCTTTTCAGGAATATCCTTTAAGGACGATAGTCCTTTTCAGGAATATTCTTTAAGGACGATAGTCCATTTCAGGAATATCCTTCAAATATGAAAGTCATTTTCAGGAATATCCTAGAAGGATTATAGTCCTTTTCAGGAATACCCTTGGAGGATCACAGTCCTTTTCAGGAATATCCTTGAAGGATTATAGTCCTTTTCAGGAATATCCTTGAAGGATGATTATCCTTTTCAGGAATATCCTTAAAGGATGATTGTCCTTTTCAGGAATATCCTTAAAGGATGATAGTCCTTTTCAGGAATATCCTTGAAGGATGATAGTCCTTATCAGTAATATCCTTTAAGGACGATAGTCCTTTTCAGGAATATCCTTGAAAAATGAAAGTGCTTTTCAGGAATATCCTTTAAGGACGATAGTCCCTTTTCAGGAATATCCTTGAAGGATGATAGTCTTTTTCAGGACTACCTTTGAAGGATGAAAGTCCTTTTCAGGAATATCCTTAGAGGATGATAGTCCTTTTCAGGAATATCCTTGAAGGATGATAGTCCTTATCAGTAATATCCTTTAAGGACGATAGTCCTTTAAAGGAATATCCTTGAAATATGAAAGTGCTTTTCAGGAATATCCTTTCAGGACTATAGTCCATTTCAGGAAAATCCTTGAAGGATGATAGTCTTTTTCAGGACTACCTTTGAAGGATGAAAGTCCTTTTCAGGAATATCTTTAGAGGATGATAGTCCTTTTCAGGAATATCCTCTAAGGATGATAGTCCTTTTCAGTAATATCCTTTAAGGATGATAGTCCTTTTCAGGAATATCCTTGAAGGATGATAGTCCTTTTCAGGTATATCCTTGAAGGACGAAAGTCCTTTTTAGGTATACGTTTGAAGGACGATACTCCTTTTTGGGAATATCCTTAGAGGATGATAATCCTTTTCAGGAAAATCCTTGAAGGATGATAGTCTTTTTCAGGACTACCTTTGAAGGATGATCAGGAATATCTTTAGAGGAGTCCTTTTCAGGAAAATCCTTGAAGGATGATAGTCCTTTTCAGGACTACCTTTGAAGGATGAAAGTCCTTTTCAGGAATATCCTTAAAGGATGATAGTCCTTTTCAGGAATATCCTCGAAGGATCATAGTCCTTTTCAGGAAAATCATTGAAGGATGATAGTCCTTTTCAGGAATATCCTTAAAGGATAATAGTCCTTTTCAGGAATATCCTTGAAATATGATAGTCCTTTTCAGGAATATCCTTGAAGGACGATAGCCCTTTTCAGGACTACGTTTAAAGGACGATACTCCTTTTTGGGAATATCCTTAGAGGATGATAGTCCTTTTCAGGAATATCCTCTAAGGATCGTAGTCCTTTTCAGGAAAATCCTTGAAGGATGATAGTTCTTTTCAGGAATATCCCCAAAGGATGATAGTCCTTTTCAGGAATATCCTTGAAGGATGATAGTCCTTTTCAGGAATATCCTTTAAGGACGATAGTCATTTTAAGGAATTTCCTTGACGGATGATAGTCCTTTTCAGGAATATCCTTGAAGGATCACAGTCCTTTTCAGGAATATCCTAGAAGGATTATAGTCCTTTTCAGGAATACCCTTGGAGGATCACAGTCCTTTTCAGGAATATCCTTGAAGGATTATAGTCCTTTTCAGGAATATCCTTGAAGGATGATTATCCTTTTCAGGAATATCCTTAAAGGATGATAGTCCTTTTCAGGAATATCCTTAAAGGATGATAGTCCTTTTCAGGAATATCCTTGAAGGATGAAATTCCTTATCAGTAATATCCTTTAAGGACGATAGTCCTTTTCAGGAATATCCTTGAAAAATGAAAGTGCTTTTCAGGAATATCCTTTAAGGACGATAGTCCATTTCAGGAATATCCTTGAAGGATGATAGTCTTTTTCAGGACTACCTTTGAAGGATGAAAGTCCTTTTCAGGAATATCCTTAGAGGATAATAGTCCTTTTCAGGAATATCCTTGAAGGATGATAGTCCTTATCAGTAATATCCTTTAAGGACGATAGTCCTTTAAAGGAATATCCTTGAAATATGAAAGTGCTTTTCAGGAATATCCTTTCAGGACTATATTCCATTTCAGGAAAATCCTTGAAGGATGATAGTCTTTTTCAGGACTACCTTTGAAGGATGAAAGTCCTTTTCAGGAATATCCTTAGAGGATGATAGTCCTTTTCAGGAATATCCTCTAAGGATGATAGTCCTTTTCAGTAATATCCTTTAAGGATGATAGTCCTTTTCAGGACTACCTTTGAAGGACGATAGTCCTTTTCAGGAAAATCCTTGAAGGATGCTAGTCCTTTTCAGGACTACCTTTAAAGGATGAAAGTGCTTTTAAGGAATATCCTTTAAGGACGATAGTCCATTTCAGGAATATCCTTGAAGGACGAAAGTCCTTTTTAGGACTACGTTTAAAGGACGATACTTCTTTTTGGGAATATCCTTAGAGGATGAAAGTCCTTTTCAGGAATATCCTCGAAGGATCATAGTCCTTTTCAGGAAAATCCTTGAAGGATGATAGTCCTTTTCAGGACTACCTTTGAAGGATGAAAGTCATTTTCAGGAATATCCTTAAAGGATGATAGTCCTTTTCAGGAATATCCTCGAAGGATCATAGTCCTTTTCAGGAAAATCATTGAAGGATGATAGTCCTTTTCAGGAATATCCTTAAAGGATAATAGTCCTTTTCAGGAATATCCTTGAAATATGATAGTCCTTTTCAGGAATATCCTTGAAGGACGATAGCCCTTTTCAGGACTACGTTTAAAGGACGATACTCCTTTTTGGGAATATCCTTAGAGGATGATAGTCCTTTTCAGGAATATCCTCTAAGGATCGTAGTCCTTTTCAGGAAAATCCTTGAAGGATGATAGTTCTTTTCAGGAATATCCCCAAAGGATGATAGTCCTTTTCAGGAATATCCTTGAAGGATGATAGTTCTTTTCAGGAATATCCTTTAAGGACGATAGTCATTTTCAGGAATATCCTTGACGGATGATAGTCCTTTTCAGGAATATCCTTGAAGGATCACAGTCCTTTTTAGGAATATCCTTGAAGGATGATAATCCTTTTCAGGAATATCCTTAAAGGATGATAGTCCTTTTCAGGAATATCCTTGAAGGATGATAGTCCTTTTCAGTAATATCCTTTAAGGACGATAGTCCTTTTCAGGAATATTCTTCAAATATGAAAGTCCTTTTCAGGAATATCCTTGAAGGATTATAGTCCTTTTCAGGAATATCCTTGAAGGATCACAGTGCTTTTCAGGAATATCCTTGAAGGATTATAGTCCTTTTCAGGAATATCCTTGAAGGATCACAGTCCTTTTCAGGAATATCCTTGAAGGATGATAATCCTTTTCAGGAATATCCTTAAAGGATGATAGTCCTTTTCAGGAATATCCTTGAAGGATGATAGTCCTTTTCAGTAGTATCCTTTAAGGACGATAGTCCTTTTCAGGAATATCCTTAAAGGATGATAGTCCTTTTCAGGAATATCCTTAAAGGATGATAGTCCTTTTCAGGAATATCCTGTAAGGACGATAGTCCTTTTCAGGAATATCCTTGACGGACGATAGTCCTTTTTAGGACTACATTTGAAGGACGATAGTCCTTTTCAGGACTACGTTTAAAGGACGATAGTCTTTTTCAGGAATATCCTCTAAGGATCGTAGTCCTTTTCAGGAAAATCCTTGAAGGATGATAGTTCTTTTCAGGAATATCCCCAAAGGATGATAGTCCTTTTCAGGAATATCCTTGAAGGATGATAGTCCTTTTCAGGAATATCCTTTAAGGACGATAGTCATTTTCAGGAATATCCTTGACGGATGATAGTCCTTTTCAGGAATATCCTTGAAGGATCACAGTCCTTTTCAGGAATATCCTTGAAGGATGATAATCCTTTTCAGGAATATCCTTAAAGGATGATAGTCCTTTTCAGGAATATCCTTGAAGGATGATAGTCCTTTTCAGTAATATCCTTTAAGGACGATAGTCCTTTTCAGGAATATTCTTCAAATATGAAAGTCCTTTTCAGGAATATCCTTGAAGGATTATAGTCCTTTTCAGGAATATCCTTGAAGGATCACAGTGCTTTTCAGGAATATCCTTGAAGGATTATAGTCCTTTTCAGGAATATCCTTGAAGGATCACAGTCCTTTTCAGGAATATCCTTGAAGGATGATAATCCTTTTCAGGAATATCCTTAAAGGATGATAGTCCTTTTCAGGAATATCCTTGAAGGATGATAGTCCTTTTCAGTAATATCCTTTAAGGACGATAGTCCTTTTCAGGAATATCCTTAAAGGATGATAGTCCTTTTCAGGAATATCCTTAAAGGATGATAGTCCTTTTCAGGAATATCCTTTAAGGACGATAGTCCTTTTCAGGAATATCCTTGACGGACGATAGTCCTTTTTAGGACTACATTTGAAGGACGATAGTCCTTTTCAGGACTACGTTTAAAGGACGATAGTCTTTTTCAGGAATATCCTTAAATTATGAAAGTGCATTTCAGGATTATTCTTTAAGGACGATAGTCCTTTTCAGGAATATCCTTGAAGGACGAAAGTCCTTTTTAGGACTACGTTTTAAGGACGATACTCCTTTTTGGGAATATCCTTAGAGGATGATAGTCCTTTTCAGGAATATCCTTGAAGGATGATAGTCCTTTTCAGGACTACCTTTGAAGGATGAAAGTCCTTTTCAGGAATATCCTTAAAGGATGATAGGCCTTTTCAGGAATATCCTTGAAGGATCATAGTCCTTTTCAGGAAAATCCTTGAAGGATGATAGTCCTTTTCAGGACTACCTTTGAATGATGATAGTCCTTTTCAGGAATATCCTTGAAGGATGATAGTCCTTATCAGTAATATCCTTTAAGGACGATAGTCCTTTTCAGGAATATCCTTGAAATATGAAAGTGCTTTTCAGGAATATCCTTTAAGGACGATAGTCCATTTCAGGAATATCCTTTAAGGATGATAGTCCTTTTCAGGACTATCTTTGAAGGATGAAAGTCCTTTTCAGGAATATCCTTAAAGGATGATAGTCCTTTTCAGGAATATCCTTAAAGGATGATAGTCCTTTTCAGTAATATCCTTTAAGGACGATAGTCCTTTTCAGGAATATCCTTTAAGGACGATAGTCCATTTCAGGAATATCCTTCAAATATGAAAGTCCTTTTCAGGAATATCCTTGAAGGATTATAGTCCTTTTCAGGAATATCCTTAAAGGATGATAGTCCTTTTCAGGAATATCCTTTAAGGACGATAGTCCTTTTCAGGAATATCCTTGAAATATGAAGGACGATAGTCCTTTTCAGGAATATCCTTGATATAGTGCTTTTCAGGAATATCCTTTAAGGACGATAGTCCTTTTCAGGAATATCCTTGAAATATGAAAGTGCTTTTCAGGAATATCCTTTAAGGACGATAGTCCATTTCAGGAATATCCTTCAAATATGAAAGTCCTTTTCAGGAATATCCTTGAAGGATTATAGTCCTTTTCAGGAATATCCTTAAAGGATGATAGTCCTTTTCAGGAATATCCTTGAAGGATTATAGTCCTTTTCAGGAATATCCTTAAAGGATGATAGTCCTTTTCAGGAATATCCTTTACGGACGATAGTCCTTTTCAGGAATATCCTTGAAATATGAAAGTGCTTTTCAGGAATATCCTTTAAGGACGATAGTCCATTTCAGGAATATCCTTGAAGGACGATAGCCCTTTTCAGGACTACGTTTAAACGACGGTAGTCCTTTCTGGGAATATCTTCAGAGGATGATAGTTCTTTTCAGTAATATCCTTAAAATATGAAAGTCCTTTTCAGGAATATCCTTGAAGGATTATAGTCCTTTTCAGGAATATTCTTGAAGGATCACAGTCCTTTTCAGGAATATCCTTAAAGGATTATAGTCCTTTTCAGGAATATCCTTGAAGGATGATAATCCTTTTCAGGAATATCCTTAAAGGATGATAGTCCTTTTTAGGAATATCCTTGAAGGATGATAGTCCTTTTCAGTAATATCCTTTGAGGACGATAGTCCTTTTCAGGAATATCCTTAAAATATGAAAGTCCTTTTCAGGAATATCCTTGAAGGATTATAGTCCTTTTCAGGAATATCCTTAAAATATGAAAGTCCTTTTCAGGAATATCCTTGAAGGATTATAGTCCTTTTCAGGAATATTCTTGAAGGATCACAGTCCTTTTCAGGAATATCCTTAAAGGATTATAGTCCTTTTCAGGAATATCCTTGAAGGATGATAATCCTTTTCAGGAATATCCTTAAAGGATGATAGTCCTTTTTAGGAATATCCTTGAAGGATGATAGTCCTTTTCAGTAATATCCTTTGAGGACGATAGTCCTTTTCAGGAATATCCTTGAAGGATGATAGTCCTTTTCAGGACTACCTTTGAAGGATGAAAGTCCTTTTCAGGAATATCCTTAAAGGATGATAGTCCTTTTCAGGAATATACTTAAAGGATGATAGTCCTTTTCAGGAATATCCTTGAAGGATGATAGTCCTTTTCAGGAATATCCTTTAAGGACGATAGTCCTTTTCAGGAATATTCTTTAAGGACGATAGTCCATTTCAGGAATATCCTTCAAATATGAAAGTCATTTTCAGGAATATCCTTAAAATATGAAAGTCCTTTTCAGTAATATCCTTTAAGGATGATAGTCCTTTTCAGGAATATCCTTAAAATATGAAAGTCCTTTTCAGGAATATCCTTGAAGGATTATAGTCCTTTTCAGGAATATTCTTGAAGGATCACAGTCCTTTTCAGGAATATCCTTAAAGGATTATAGTCCTTTTCAGGAATATCCTTGAAGGATGATAATCCTTTTCAGGAATATCCTTAAAGGATGATAGTCCTTTTTAGGAATATCCTTGAAGGATGATAGTCCTTTTCAGTAATATCCTTTGAGGACGATAGTCCTTTTCAGGAATATCCTTGAAGGATGATAGTCCTTTTCAGGACTACCTTTGAAGGATGAAAGTCCTTTTCAGGAATATCCTTAAAGGATGATAGTCCTTTTCAGGAATATACTTAAAGGATGATAGTCCTGTTCAGGAATATCCTTGAAGGATGATAGTCCTTTTCAGGAATATCCTTTAAGGACGATAGTCCTTTTCAGGAATATTCTTTAAGGACGATAGTCCATTTCAGGAATATCCTTCAAATATGAAAGTCATTTTCAGGAATATCCTAGAAGGATTATAGTCCTTTTTAGGAATACCCTTGGAGGATCACAGTCCTTTTCAGGAATATCCTTGAAGGATTATAGTCCTTTTCAGGAATATCCTTGAAGGATGATTATCCTTTTCAGGAATATCCTTAAAGGATGATTGTCCTTTTCAGGAATATCCTTAAAGGATGATAGTCCTTTTCAGGAATATCCTTGAAGGATGATAGTCCTTATCAGTAATATCCTTTAAGGACGATAGTCCTTTTCAGGAATATCCTTGAAAAATGAAAGTGCTTTTCAGGAATATCCTTTAAGGACGATAGTCCATTTCAGGAATATCCTTGAAGGATGATAGTCTTTTTCAGGACTACCTTTGAAGGATGAAAGTCCTTTTCAGGAATATCCTTAGAGGATGATAGTCCTTTTCAGGAATATCCTTGAAGGATGATAGTCCTTATCAGTAATATCCTTTAAGGACGATAGTCCTTTAAAGGAATATCCTTGAAATATGAAAGTGCTTTTCAGGAATATCCTTTCAGGACTATAGTCCATTTCAGGAAAATCCTTGAAGGATGATAGTCTTTTTCAGGACTACCTTTGAAGGATGAAAGTCCTTTTCAGGAATATCCTTAGAGGATGATAGTCCTTTTCAGGAATATCCTCTAAGGATGATAGTCCTTTTCAGTAATATCCTTTAAGGATGATAGTCCTTTTCAGGAATATCCTTGAAGGATGATAGTCCTTTTCAGGTATATCCTTGAAGGACGAAAGTCCTTTTTAGGTATACGTTTGAAGGACGATACTCCTTTTTGGGAATATCCTTAGAGTATGATAATCCTTTTCAGGAACATCCTCGAAGGATCATAGTCCTTTTCAGGAAAATCATTGAAGGATGATAGTCCTTTTCAGTAATATCCTTAAAGGATAATAGTCCTTTTCAGGAATATCCTTGAAATATGATAGTCCTTTTCAGGAATATCCTTTAAGGACGATAGTCATTTTAAGGAATTTCCTTGACGGATGATAGTCCTTTTCAGGAATATCCTTGAAGGATCACAGTCCTTTTCAGGAATATCCTTGAAGGATGATAATCCTTTTCAGGAATATCCTTAAAGGATGATAGTCCTTTTCAGGAATATCCTTGAAGGATGATAGTCCTTTTCAGTAATATCCTTTAAGGACGATAGTCCTTTTCAGGAATATCCTTCAAATATGAAAGTCCTTTTCAGGAATATCCTTGAAGGATTATAGTCCTTTTCAGGAATATCCTTGAAGGATCACAGTGCTTTTCAGGAATATCCTTTCAGGACTATAGTCCATTTCAGGAAAATCCTTGAAGGATGATAGTCCTTTTCAGGACTACCTTTGAAGGATGAAAGTCCTTTTCAGGAATATCCTTAAAGGATGATAGTCCTTTTCAGGAATATCCTCGAAGGATCATAGTCCTTTTCAGGAAAATCATTGAAGGATGATAGTCCTTTTCAGTAATATCCTTAAAGGATAATAGTCCTTTTCAGGAATATCCTTGAAATATGATAGTCCTTTTCAGGAATATCCTTTAAGGACGATAGTCATTTTAAGGAATTTCCTTGACGGATGATAGTCCTTTTCAGGAATATCCTTGAAGGATCACAGTCCTTTTCAGGAATATCCTTGAAGGATGATAATCCTTTTCAGGAATATCCTTAAAGGATGATAGTCCTTTTCAGGAATATCCTTGAAGGATGATAGTCCTTTTCAGTAATATCCTTTAAGGACGATAGTCCTTTTCAGGAATATCCTTCAAATATGAAAGTCCTTTTCAGGAATATCCTTGAAGGATTATAGTCCTTTTCAGGAATATCCTTGAAGGATCACAGTGCTTTTCAGGAATATCCTTGAAGGATTATAGTCCTTTTCAGGAATATCCTTGAAGGATCACAGTCCTTTTCAGGAATATCCTTGAAGGATGATAATCCTTTTCAGGAATATCCTTAAAGGATGATAGTCCTTTTCAGGAATATCCTTGAAGGATGATAGTCCTTTTCAGTAATATCCTTTAAGGACGATAGTCCTTTTCAGGAATATCCTTAAAGGATGATAGTCCTTTTCAGGAATATCCTTAAAGGATGATAGTCCTTTTCAGGAATATCCTTTAAGGACGATAGTCCTTTTCAGGAATATCCTTGACGGACGATAGTCCTTTTTAGGACTACATTTGAAGGACGATAGTCCTTTTCAGGACTACGTTTAAAGGACGATAGTCTTTTTCAGGAATATCCTTAAAATATGAAAGTGCATTTCAGGATTATTCTTTAAGGACGATAGTCCTTTTCAGGAATATCCTTGAAGGACGAAAGTCCTTTTTAGGACTACGTTTAAAGGACGATACTCCTTTTTGGGAATATCCTTAGAGGATGATAGTCCTTTTCAGGAATATCCTTGAAGGATGATAGCCCTTTTCAGTAATATCCTATAAGGACGATAGTCCTTTTCAGGAATATCCTTTAAGGACGATAGTCCATTTCAGGAATATCCTTCAAATATGAAAGTCCTTTTCAGGAATATCCTTGAAGGATTATAGTCCTTTTCAGGAATATCCTTAAAGGATGATAGTCCTTTTCAGGAATATCCTTTAAGGACGATAGTCCTTTTCAGGAATATCCTTGAAATATGAAAGTGCTTTTCAGGAATATCCTTTAAGGACGATAGTCCATTTCAGGAATATCCTTGAAGGACGAAAGTCCTTTTTAGGACTACGTTTAAAGGACGATACTCCTTTTTGGGAATATCCTTAGAGGATGATAGTCCTTTTCAGGAATATCCTTGAAATATGATAGGTCTTTTCAGGAATATCCTTGAAGGACGATAGCCCTTTTCAGGACTACGTTTAAACGACGGTAGTCCTTTTTGGGAATATCTTCAGAGGATGATAGTCCTTTTCAGTAATATCCTTTAAGGATGATAGTCTATTTCAGGAATATCCTTAAAATATGAAAGTCCTTTTCAGTAATATCCTTGAAGGATTATAGTCCTTTTCAGGAATATCCTTGAAGGATCACAGTCCTTTTCAGGACTACGTTTAAAGGACGATACTCCATTTTGGGAATATCCTTAGAGGATGATAGTCCTTTTCAGGAATATCCTTGAAATATGATAGGTCTTTTCAGGAATATCCTTGAAGGACGATAGCCCTTTTCAGGACTACGTTTAAACGACGGTAGTCCTTTTTGGGAATATCTTCAGAGGATGATAGTCCTTTTCAGTAATATCCTTTAAGGATGATAGTCTATTTCAGGAATATCCTTGAAATATGAAAGTGCTTTTCAGGAATATCCTTTAAGGACGATAGTCCATTTCAGGAATATCCTTGAAGGACGAAAGTCCTTTTTAGGACTACGTTTAAAGGACGATACTCCTTTTTGGGAATATCCTTAGAGGATGATAGTCCTTTTCAGGAATATCCTTGAAATATGATAGGTCTTTTCAGGAATATCCTTGAAGGACGAAAGTCCTTTTTAGGACTACGTTTAAAGGACGATACTCCTTTTTGGGAATATCTTCAGAGGATGATAGTCCTTTTCAGTAATATCCTTTAAGGATGATAGTCTATTTCAGGAATATCCTTAAAATATGAAAGTCCTTTTCAGTAATATCCTTGAAGGATTATAGTCCTTTTCAGGAATATCCTTGAAGGATCACAGTCCTTTTCAGGACTACGTTTAAAGGACGATACTCCATTTTGGGAATATCCTTAGAGGATGATAGTCCTTTTCAGGAAAATCCTTGAAGGATGATAGTCCTTTTCAGGAATATCCTTAAAGGACGATAGTCTATTTCAGGAATATCCTTCAAATATGAAAGTCCTTTTCAGGAATATCCTTGAAGGATTATAGGCCTTTTCAGGAATATCCTTGAAGGATGATTATCCTTTTCAGGAATATCCTTAAAGGATTATAGTCCTTTTCAGGAATATCCTTGAAGGATCACAGTCCTTTTCAGGAATATCCTTGAAGGATTATAGTCCTTTTCAGGAATATCCTTGAAGGATGATTATCCTTTTCAGGAATATCCTTAAAGGATGATAGTCCTTTTCAGGAATATCCTTGAAGGATTATAGTCCTTTTCAGGAATATCCTTGAAGGACGAAAGTCCTTTTTAGGACTACGTTTAAAGGACGATACTACTTTTTGGGAATATCCTTAGAGGATGATAGTCCTTTTCAGGAAATCCTTGAAGGATGATAGTCCTTTTCAGGAATATCCTTGAAGGATTATAGTCCTTTCCAGGAATATCCTTGAAGGATGATAGTCCTTTTCAGGAATATCCTTGAAATATGAAAGTGCTTTTCAGGAATATCCTTAAAGGACGATAGTCCATTTCAGGAATATCCTTGAAGGACGAAAGTCCTTTTTAGGACTACGTTTAAAGGACGATACTCCTTTTTGGGAATATCCTTAGAGGATGATAGTCCTTTTCAGGAAAATCCTTAAAGGATGATAGTCCTTTTCAGGACTACCTTTGAAGGATGAAAGTCCTTTTCAGGAATATCCTTAAAGGATGATAGTCGTTTTCAGGAATATCCTTGAAGGATGATAGTCCTTTTCAGTAATATCCTTTAAGGACGATAGTCCTTTTCAGGAATATCCTTGAAATATGAAAGTGCTTTTCAGGAATATCCTTTAAGGACGAAAGTCCATTTCAGGAATATCCTTGAAGGACGAAAGTCCTTTTTTCAGGACGATACTCCTTTTTGGGAATATCCTTAGAAGGATGATAGTCCTTTTCAGGAATATCCTGAAGGACGATAGTCCTTTTCAGGAATATCCTTGAAGGATGATAGTTCTTTTCAGGAATATCCTTGAAGGACGATAGAATATCCTTCCTTTTCAGGACTACGTTTGAAGGACGAGTCCTTTTTGGGAATATCGAAGGATCATAGTCCTTTTCAGGAAAATCCTTGAAGGATGATAGTCCTTATCAGTAATATCCTTTAAGGACGATAGTCCTTTTCAGGAATATCCTTGAAATATGATAGTCCTTTTCAGGAATATCCTTAAAGGACGATAGCCCTTTTCAGGACTACGTTTAAACGACGGTAGTCCTTTCTGGGAATATCTTTAGAGGATGATAGTCCTTTTCAGGAATATCCTCGAAGGATCATATTCCTTTTCAGGAAAATCCTTGAAGGATGATAGTCCTTTTCAGGAATATCCTTGAAATATGATAGTCCTTTTCAGGAATATCCTTGAAGGATTATAGTCCTTTTCAGGAATATCCTTGAAGGACGATAGCCCTTTTCAGGACTACGTTTAAACGACGGTAGTCCTTTCTGGGAATATCTTTAGAGGATGATAGTCCTTTTCAGGAATATCCTCGAAGGATCATATTCCTTTTCAGGAAAATCCTTGAAGGATGATAGTCCTTTTCAGGAATATCCTTGAAATATGATAATCCTTTTCAGGAATATCCTTGAAGGACGATAGCCCTTTTCAGGAATATCCTTAAAATATGAAAGTCCTTTTCAGGAATATCCTTGAAGGATTATAGTCCTTTTCAGGAATATCCTTAAAATATGAAAGTCCTTTTCAGGAATATCCTTGAAGGATTATAGTCCTTTTCAGGAATATCCTTGAAGGATCACAGTCCTTTTCAGGAATATCTTTAAAGGATGTTAGTCCTTTTTAGGAATATCCTTGAAGGATGATAGTCCTTTTCAGTAATATCCTTTGAGGACGATAGTCCTTTTCAGGAATATCCTTGAAGGATGATAGTCCTTTTCAGGACTACCTTTGAAGGATGAAAGTCCTTTTCAGGAATATCCTTAAAGGATGATAGTCCTTTTCAGGAATATCCTTAAAGGATGATAGTCCTTTTCAGGAATATCCTTGAAGGATCACAGTCCTTTTCAGGAATATCCTTTAAGGACGATAGTCCTTTTCAGGAATATCCTTAGAGGATGATAGTCCTTTTCAGGAAAATCCTTGAAGGATGATAGTCCTTTTCAGGACTACCTTTAAAGGATGAAAGTCCTTTTCAGGAATATCCTTAAAGGATGATAGTCCTTTTCAGGAATATCCTTGAAGGATGATAGTCCTTATCAGTAATATCCTTTAAGGACGATAGTCCTTTTCAGGAATATCCTTGAAATATGAACGTGCTTTTCAGGAAGATCCTTTAAGGACGATAGTCCATTTCAGGAATATCCTTGAAGGATGATAGTCTTTTTCAGGACTACCTTTGAAGGATGAAAGTCCTTTTCAGGAATATCCTTAGAGGATGATAGTCCTTTTCAGGAATATCCTTGAAGGATGATAGTCCTTTTCAGTAATATCCTTTAAGGACGATAGTCCTTTTCAGGAATATCCTTGAAATATGAACGTGCTTTTCAGGAAGATCCTTTAAGGACGATAGTCCATTTCAGGAATATCCTTGAAGGATGATAGTCTTTTTCAGGACTACCTTTGAAGGATGAAAGTCCTTTTTGGGAATATCCTTAGAGGATGATAGTCCTTTTCAGGAAAATCCTCAAAAGATGATAGTCCTCTTCAGGAATATCCTTAAAGGATGATAGTCCTTTCAGGAATATCCTTGAAGGATGATAGTCCTTTTCAGGAATATCGTTGAAAGACAATAGCCCTTTTCAGGACTACGTTTAAAGGACGGTAGTCCTTTCTGGGAATATCCTTAAAGGATGATCAGGAATAGCCTTCAATGACGATAGTCCTTTTCTGGAATGTACTTGAAGGTCGATAGTCCTTTTCAGGACTACGTTTGAAGGATGATAGTCCTTTTCAGGAATATCCTTGAAGGATGATAGTCCTTTTCAGGAATATCCTTAAAGGATGATAGTCCTTTTCAGGAATATCTCTGAAGGATGATAGTCCTTTTCAGGAATATCCTTTTAGGACGATAGTCCTTTTCAGGAATATCCTTGAAGGACGATAGTCTTTTTCAGGACTACGTTTGAAGGACGATAGTCCTTTTCAGTAATATCCTCCTTCAAACAAAAAACAAAAAATGATAGTCCTTTTCAGGAATGTCCTTGACGGACAATAGTCCTTTTCAGGACTCCGTTTGAAGGATGATAGTCTTTTTCAGGAATATCCTTGAAACATGAATGTCCGTTTCAGGAATATCCTTTAAGGACGATAGTCCATTTCAGGAATATCCTTGAAGGACGAAAGTCCTTTTCAGGACTACGTTTAAAGGACGATACTCCTTTTCAGGAATATCCTTAAAGGATGAAAGTCCTTTTCAAGAATATCCTTGAAGGATGATAGTCCTTTTCAGGAATATCCTTTAAGGACGATAGTCCTTTTCAGGAATATCCTTGACGGACGATAGTCCTTTTCAGGACTACGTTTTAAGGACGATAGTCTTTTTCAGGAATATCCTTGAAATATGAAAGTGCTTTTCAGGAATATCCTTTAAGGACGATAGTCCTTTTCAGAAATATCCTTGAAGGACAAAAGTCCTTTTTAGGACTACGTTTAAAGGACGATACTCCTTTTTGGGAATATCCTTAGAGGATCATAGCCCTTTTCAGGAAAATCCTTGAAGGATGATAGTCCTTTTCAGTACTACGTTTCAAGGATGAAAGTCCTTTTCAGGAATATCCTTGAAGGATGATAGTCCTTTTCAGGAATATCCTTGAAGGATGATAAACCTTTTCAGGAATATCCTTGAAGAATCACAGTCCTTTTCAGGAATATCCTTGAAGGATTATAGTCCTTTTCAGGAATATCCTTGAAGGATGATAATCCTTTTCAGGAATATCCTTAAAGGATGATAGTCCTTTTCAGGAATATCCTTGAAGGATGATATTCCTTTTCAGGAATATCCTTAAAGGATGATAGTCCTTTTCAGGAATATCCTTGAAGGATGATAGTCCTTTTATGGAATATCCTTTAAGGACGATAGTCCTTTTCATGAATATCCTTAAAGGACGATAGTCCTTTTCAGAAATATCCTCCTTCAAACAAAAAATGATAGTCCTTTTCAGGAATATCCTTGACGGACGATAATCCTTTTTAGGTTACGTTTGAAGGATGATAGTCCTTTTCAGGAATATCCTTGAAGTATAAAAGTCCTTTTCAGGAATATCCTATAAGGACGATAGTCCTTTACAGGAATATCCTTGAAGGATTATAGTCCTTTTCAGGTATATGTTTAAAGTATTATAGTCCTTTTTGGGAATATCCTTAAAGGATGATCAGAAATATCCTTGAGGGATGATAGTCCTTTTCAGGAATATCCTTGAAGGACGATAGTCCTTATTAGGACTACGTTTAAAGGATGGTAGTCCTTTTTGGGAATACCCTTTAAGGATGATCAGAAATATCCTTGAGGGATGATAGTGCTTTTCAGGACTACGTTTGAAGGACAATAGTCTTTTTCAGGAATATCCTTGAAGTATGAAAGTCCTTTTCAGGAATATCCTTGAAGTATGAAAGTCCTTTTCAGGAATATACTTGAAGGACGAAAGTCCTTTTCAGGACTAAGTTTAAAGGACGATACTCCTTTCAGGAATATCCTCGAAGGATCAAAGTCCTTTTCAGGAATATCCTTGAAGGATTATAGTCCATTTCAGGACTACGTTTAAAGGACGGTAGTCCTTTTTGGGAATATCCTTGAAGGATGATAGTCCTTTTTAGGACTACGTTTTAATGACGATACTCCTTTTTGGGAATATCCTTAAAGGATGATAGTCTTTTTCAGGAATAAACTTGAAGTATGATAGTCCTTTTCAGGAATATCCTTGAAGGATTATAGTCCTTTTCAGGACTACGTTTAAGGACGATAGTCCTTTTCAGGACTACGTTTGAAAGACGATAGTCTTTTTCAGGACTATCCTTGAAGGACGATAGTCCTTTTCAGGAATATCCTTAAAAGATGATAGTCCTCTTCAGGAATATCCTTAAAGGATGATAGTCCTTTTCAGGAATATCCTTAAAGGATGATAGTCCTTTTCAGGAATATCCTTGAAGGATGATAGTCCTTTTTAGGAATATCCTTTAAGGACGATAGTCTTTTTCAGGAATATCCTTTAAGGACGATAGTCCTTTTCAGAAATATCCTTGAAGGACAAAAGTCCTTTTTCGGACTACGTTTAAATGACGATACTCCTTTTCGGGAATATCTTAGAGGATCATAGTCCTTTTCAGGAAAATCCTTGAAGGATGATAGTCCTTTTCAGGAGTACGTTTCAAAGATGAAAGACCTTTTCAGGAATATCCTTACAGGATGATAGTCCTTTTCAGGAATATCCTTGAAGGATGATAGTCCTTTACAGGAATATCCTTGAAGAATCACAGTCCTTTTCAGGAATATCCTTGAAGGATGATAATCCTTTTCAGGAATATCCTTAAAGGATGATAGTCCTTTTCAGGAATATCCTTGAAGGATGATTGTCCTTTTCAGGAATATCCTTAAAGGATGATAGTCCTTTTCAGGAATATCCTTGAAGGATGATAGTCCTTTTATGGAATATCCTTTAAGGACGATAGTCCTTTTTATGAATATCCTTGAAGGACGATAGTCCTTTTCAGAAATATCCTCCTTCAAACAAAAAACAAAAAATGATAGTCCTTTTCAGGAATATCCTTGATGGACGATAGTCCTTTTCAGGACTACGTTTGAAGGATGATAGTCTTTTTCAGGAATATCCTTGAAGTATGAAAGTCCTTTTCAGGAATATCCTATAAGGACGATAGTCCTTTTCAGGAATATCCTTGAAGGATTATAGTCCTTTTTAGGACTACGTTTAAAGGACTATCGTCCTTTTTGGGAATATCCTTAAAGGATGATCAGAAATATCCTTGAGGGATGATAGTCCTTTTAAGGAATATCCTTGAAGGACCATAGTCCTTTTCAGGACTACGTTTAAAGGATGGTAGTCCTTTTTGGGAATACCCTTAAAGGATGATCAGAAATATCCTTGAGGGATGATAGTCCTTTTCAGGACTACGTTTTAAGGACGATAGTCTTTTTCAGGAATATCCTTGAAGTATGAAAGTCCTTTTCAGGAATATCCTTGAAGGACGAATGTCCTTTTCAGGACTACGTTTAAAGGACGATACTCCTTTTCAGGAATATCCTCGAAGGATCATAGTCCTTTTTAGGAATATCCTTGAAGGATTATTGTCCTTTTCCGAACTACGTTTAAAGGACGATAGTCTTTTTCAGGACTACGTTTGAAGGACGATAGTCTTTTTCAGGATTACGTTTGAAGGACGATAGTCTTTTTCAGGAATATCCTTGAAGTATGAAAAACCTTTTCAGGAATATCCTTTAAGGACGATAGTCCTTTTCAGGAATATCCTTGAAGGACGAAAGTCCTATTTAGGACTACGTTTAAAGGACGATACTCCTTTTTGGGAATACCCTTAGAGGATCATAGTCCTTTTCAGGAATATCTTTGAAGGATTATAGTCCTTTTCAGGACTACGTTTAAAGGACGGTAGTCCTTTTTGGGAATATCCTTGAAGGATGATAGTCTTTTTCAGGAATAACCTTGAAGGATCATAGTTCTTTTCAGGAATATCCTTGAAGGATTATAGTCCTTTTCAGGACTACGTTTAAAGGACGATACTCCTTTTTGGGAATATCCTTAGAGGATGATAGTCTTTTTCAGGAATAACCTTGAAGGATCATAGTTCTTTTCAGGAATATCCTTGAAGGATTATAGTCCTTTTCAGGACTACGTTTAAGGACGATAGTCCTTTTCAGGACTACGTTTGAAGGACGATAGTCCTTTTCAGGAATATCCTTAAAGGATGATAGTCCTTTTCAGGAATATCCTTAAAGGATGATAGTCCTTTTCGGGAATATCCTTGAAGGATGATAGTCCTTTTCAGGAATATCCTTTAAGGACGATAGTCCTTTTCAGGAATATTCTTTAAGGACGATAGTCCATTTCAGGAATATCCTTCAAATATGAAAGTCATTTTCAGGAATATCCTAGAAGGATTATAGTCCTTTTCAGAAATACCCTTGGAGGATCACAGTCCTTTTCAGGAATATCCTTGAAGGATTATAGTCCTTTTCAGGAATATCCTTAAAGGATGATTATCCTTTTCAGGAATATCCTTAAAGGATGATTGTCCTTTTCAGGAATATCCTTAAAGGATGATAGTCCTTTTCAGGAATATCCTTGAAGGATGATAGTCCTTATCAGTAATATCCTTTAAGGACGATAGTCCTTTTCAGGAATATCCTTGAAAAATGAAAGTGCTTTTCAGGAATATCCTTTAAGGACGATAGTCCATTTCAGGAATATCCTTGAAGGATGATAGTCTTTTTCAGGACTACCTTTGAAGGATGAAAATCCTTTTCAGGAATATCCTTAGAGGATGATAGTCCTTTTCAGGAATATCCTTGAAGGATGATAGTCCTTATCAGTAATATCCTTTAAGGACGATAGTCCTTTAAAGGAATATCCATGAAATATGAAAGTGCTTTTCAGGAATATCCTTTCAGGACTATAGTCCATTTCAGGAAAATCCTTGAAGGATGATAGTCTTTTTCAGGACTACCTTTGAAGGATGAAAGTCCTTTTCAGGAATATCCTTAGAGGATGATAGTCCTTTTCAGGAATATCCTCTAAGGATGATAGTCCTTTTCAGTAATATCCTTTAAGGATGATAGTCCTTTTCAGGAATATCCTTGAAGGATGATAGTCCTTTTCAGGTATATCCTTGAAGGACGAAAGTCCTTTTTAGGTATACGTTTGAAGGACGATAGTCCTTTTCAGGAAAATCCTTGAAGGATGATAGTCCTTTTCAGGACTACCTTTAAAGGATGAAAGTGCTTTTCAGGAATATCCTTTAAGGACGATAGTCCATTTCAGGAATATCCTTGAAGGACGAAAGTCCTTTTTAGGACTACGTTTAAAGGACGATACTTCTTTTTGGGAATATCCTTAGAGGATGAAAGTCCTTTTCAAGAATATCCTCGAAGGATCATAGTCCTTTTCAGGAAAATCCTTGAAGGATGATAGTCCTTTTCAGGACTACCAGGTCCTTTTCAGGAATATCCTTAAAGGATGATAAGGATCCTCGAAGGATCATAGTCCTTTTCAGGAAAATCATTGAAGGATGATAGTCCTTTTCAGGAATATCCTTAAAGGATAATAGTCCTTTTCAGGAATATCCTTGAAATATGATAGTCCTTTTCAGGACTACGTTTAAAGGACGATACTCCTTTTTGGGAATATCCTTAGAGGATGATAGTCCTTTTCAGGAATATCTTCTAAGGATCGTAGTCCTTTTCAGGAAAATCCTTGAAGGATGATAGTTCTTTTCAGGAATATCCCCAAAGGATGATAGTCCTTTTCAGGAATATCCTTGAAGGATGATAGTCCTTTTCAGGAATATCCTTTAAGGACGATAGTCATTTTAAGGAATTTCCTTGACGGATGATAGTCCTTTTCAGGAATATCCTTGAAGGATCACAGTCCTTTTCAGGAATATCCTTGAAGGATGATAATCCTTTTCAGGAATATCCTTAAAGGATGATAGTCCTTTTCAGGAATATCCTTGAAGGATGATAGTCCTTTTCAGTAATATCCTTTAAGGACGATAGTCCTTTTCAGGAATATCCTTCAAATATGAAAGTCCTTTTCAGGAATATCCTTGAAGGATTATAGTCCTTTTCAGGAATATCCTTGAAGGATCACAGTGCTTTTCAGGAATATCCTTGAAGGATTATAGTCCTTTTCAGGAATATCCTTGAAGGATCACAGTCCTTTTCAGGAATATCCTTGAAGGATGATAATCCTTTTCAGGAATATCCTTAAAGGATGATAGTCCTTTTCAGGAATATCCTTGAAGGATGATAGTCCTTTTCAGTAATATCCTTTAAGGACGATAGTCCTTTTCAGGAATATCCTTGAAGGATGATAGTCCTTTTCAGGAATATCCTTAAAGGATGATAGTCCTTTTCAGGAATATCCTTTAAGGACGATAGTCCTTTTCAGGAATATCCTTGACGGACGATAGTCCTTTTTAGGACTACATTTGAAGGACGATAGTCCTTTTCAGGACTACGTTTAAAGGACGATAGTCTTTTTCAGGAATATCCTTAAATTATGAAAGTGCATTTCAGGATTATTCTTTAAGGACGATAGTCCTTTTCAGGAATATCCTTGAAGGACGAAAGTCCTTTTTAGGACTACGTTTAAAGGACGATACTCCTTTTTGGGAATATCCTTAGAGGATGATAGTCCTTTTCAGGAATATCCTTGAAGGATGATAGTCCTTTTCAGGACTACCTTTGAAGGATGAAAGTCCTTTTCAGGAATATCCTTAAAGGATGATAGTCCTTTTCAGGAATATACTTGAAGGATCATAGTCCTTTTCAGGAAAATCCTTGAAGGATGATAGTCCTTTTCAGGACTACCTTTGAAGGATGATAGTCCTTTTCAGGAATATCCTTGAAGGATGATAGTCCTTATCAGTAATATCCTTTAAGGACGATAGTCCTTTTCAGGAATATCCTTGAAATATGAAAGTGCTTTTCAGGAATATCCTTTAAGGACGATAGTCCATTTCAGGAATATCCTTTAAGGATGATAGTCCTTTTCAGGACTACCTTTGAAGGATGAAAGTCCTTTTCAGGAATATCCTTAAAGGATGATAGTCCTTTTCAGGAATATCCTTGAAGGATGATAGTCCTTTTCAGTAATATCCTTTAAGGACGATAGTCCTTTTCAGGAATATCCTTTAAGGACGATAGTCCATTTCAGGAATATCCTTCAAATATGAAAGTCCTTTTCAGGAATATCCTTGAAGGATTATAGTCCTTTTCAGGAATATCCTTAAAGGATGATAGTCCTTTTCAGGAATATCCTTTAAGGACGATAGTCCTTTTCAGGAATATCCTTGAAATATGAAAGTGCTTTTCAGGAATATCCTTTAAGGACGATAGTCCATTTCAGGAATATCCTTGAAGGACGAAAGTCCTTTTTAGGACTACGTTTAAAGGACAATACTCCTTTTTGGGAATATCCTTAGAGGATGATAGTCCTTTTCAGGAATATCCTTGAAATATGATAGGTCTTTTCAGGAATATCCTTGAAGGACGATAGCCCTTTTCAGGAATATCCTTGAAATATGAAAGTGCTTTTCAGGAATATCCTTTAAGGACGATAGTCCATTTCAGGAATATCCTTGAAGGACGAAAGTCCTTTTTAGGACTACGTTTAAAGGACAATACTCCTTTTTGGGAATATCCTTAGAGGATGATAGTCCTTTTCAGGAATATTCTGAAAGGACGATAGTCCTTTTCAGGAATATCCTTAAAGGATGATAGTCCTTTTCAGGAATATCCTTGAAGGATCACAGTCCTTTTCAGGAATATCCTTTAAGGACGATAGTCCTTTTCAGGAATATCCTTAGAGGATGATAGTCCTTTTCAGGAAAATCCTTGAAGGATGATAGTCCTTTTCAGGACTACCTTTAAAGGATGAAAGTCCTTTTCAGGAATATCCTTAAAGGATGATAGTCCTTTTCAGGAATATCCTTGAAGGATGATAGTCCTTATCAGTAATATCCTTTAAGGACGATAGTCCTTTTCAGGAATATCCTTGAAATATGAAAGTGCTTTTCAGGAAGATCCTTTAAGGACGATAGTCCATTTCAGGAATATCCTTGAAGGATGATAGTCTTTTTCAGGACTACCTTTGAAGGATGAAAGTCCTTTTCAGGAATATCCTTAAAGGATGATAGTCCTTTTCAGGAATATCCTTGAAGGATGATAGTCCTTTTCAGTAATATCCTTTAAGGACGATAGTCCTTTTCAGGAATATCCTTGAAATATGAAAGTGCTTTTCAGGAATATCCTTTAAGGACGAAAGTCCATTTCAGGAATATCCTTGAAGGACGAAAGTCCTTTTCAGGACTACGTTTAAAGGACGATACTCCATTTTGGGAATATCCTTAGAGGATGATAGTCCTTTTCAGGAAAATCCTTGAAGGATGATAGTCCTTTTCAGGACTACATTTGACGGACGATAGTCCTTTTCAGGAAAATCCTTGAAGGATGATAGTCCTTTTCAGGACTACCTTTAAAGGATGAAAGTGCTTTTCAGGAATGTCCTTTAAGGACGATAGTCCATTTCAAGAATATCCTTGAAGGACGAAAGTCCTTTTTAGGACTACGTTTAAAGGACGATACTTCTTTTTGGGAATATAGTCCTTTTCAGGAAAATCCTTGAAGGATGATAGTCCTTTTCAGGACTACCTTTGAAGGATGAAAGTCCTTTTCAGGAATATCCTTAAAGGATGATAGTCCTTTTCAGGAATATCCTTGATGGATGATAGTCCTTTTCAGGAATATCCTTAAAGGATGATTGTCCTTTTCAGGAATATCCTTGAAGGATGATAGTCCTTTTCAGTAATATCCTTGAAGGATGATAATCCTTTTCAGGAATATCCTTGACGGACGATAGACCTTTTCAGGACTACATTTGAAGGACGATAGTTCTTTTCAGGACTACGTTTAAAGGACAATAGTCTTTTTCAGCAATATCCTTGAATTATGAAAGTGCTTTTCAGGAATATCCTTTAAGGACGATAGTCCTTTTCAGGAATATCCTTGAAGGATGATAGTCCTTTTCAGGAATATCCTTGAAGGACGATAGCCCTTTTCAGGACTACGTTTAAACGACGGTAGTCCTTTCTGGGAATATCCTTAGAGGATGATAGTCCTTTTCAATAATATCCTTTAAGGACGATAGTCCTTATCAGGAATATCCTTTAAATATGAAAGTCCTTTTCAGGAATATCCTTGTAGGATTATAGTCCTTTTCAGGAATATCCTTGAAGGATCACAGTCCTTTTCAGGAATATCCTTGAAGAATGATAATCCTTTTCAGGAATATCCTTAAAGGACGATAGTCCTTTTCAGGAATATCCTCGAAGGATCATAGTCCTTTTCAGGAAAATCCTTGAAGGATGATAGTCCTTTTCAGGACTACCTTTGAAGGATGAATGTCCTTTTCAGTAATATCCTTTAAGGACGATAGTCCTTTTCAGGAATATCCTTGACGGACGATAGTCCTTTTCAGGACTACATTTGAAGGACGATAGTCCTTTTCAGGACTACCTTTGAAGGATGAATGTCCTTTTCAGTAATATCCTTTAAGGACGATAGTCCTTTTCAGGAATATCCTTAAAGGATGATAGTCCTTTTCATGAATATCCTTGAAGGATGATTGTCCTTTTCAGGAATATCCTTAAAGGATGACAGTCCTTTTCAGGAATATCCTTGAAGGATGATAGTCCTTTTCAGTAATATCCTTTAAGGACGATAGTCCTTTTCAGGAATATCCTTGACGGACGATAGTCCTTTTCAGGACTACATTTGAAGGACGATAGTCCTTTTCAGGACTACGTTTTAAGGACGATAGTCTTTTTCAGGAATATCCTTGAAATATGAAAGTGCTTTTCAGGAATATCCTTTAAGGACGATAGTCCTTTTCAGAAATATCCTTGAAGGACAAAAGTCCTTTTTAGGACTACGTTTAAATGACGATACTCCTTTTTGGGAATATCCTTAGAGGATCATAGTCCTTTTCAGGAATATCCTTGAAGGATGATAAACCTTTTCAGGAATATCCTTGAAGAATCACAGTCCTTTTCAGGAATATCCTTGAAGGATTATAGTCCTTTTCAGGAATATCCTTGAAGGATGATAATCCTTTTCAGGAATATCCTTAAAGGATGATAGTCCTTTTCAGGAATATCCTTGAAGGATGATATTCCTTTTCAGGAATATCCTTAAAGGATGATAGTCCTTTTCAGGAATATCCTTGAAGGATGATAGTCCTTTTATGGAATATCCTTTAAGGACGATAGTCCTTTTCATGAATATCCTTAAAGGACGATAGTCCTTTTCAGAAATATCCTCCTTCAAACAAAAAATGATAGTCCTTTTCAGGAATATCCTTGACGGACGATAATCCTTTTTAGGACTACGTTTGAAGGATGATAGTCCTTTTCAGGAATATCCTTGAAGTATAAAAGTCCTTTTCAGGAATATCCTATAAGGACGATAGTCCTTTACAGGAATATCCTTGAAGGATTATAGTCCTTTTCAGGTATACGTTTAAAGTACTATAGTCCTTTTTGGGAATATCCTTAAAGGATGATCAGAAATATCCTTGAGGGATGATAGTCCTTTTCAGGAATATCCTTGAAGGACGATAGTCCTTTTTAGGACTACGTTTAAAGGATGGTAGTCCTTTTTGGGAATACCCTTAAAGGATGATCAGAAATATCCTTGAGGGATGATAGTGCTTTTTAGGACTACGTTTGAAGGACGATAGTCTTTTTCAGGAATATCCTTGAAGTATGAAAGTCCTTTTCAGGAATATCCTTGAAGGACGAAAGTCCTTTTCAGGACTACGTTTAAAGGACGATACTCCTTTCAGGAATATCCTCGAAGGATCAAAGTCCTTTTCAGGAATATCCTTGAAGGATTATAGTCCATTTCAGGACTACGTTTAAAGGACGGTAGTCCTTTTTGGGAATATCCTTGAAGGATGATAGTCCTTTTTAGGACTACGTTTTAATGACGATACTCCTTTTCAGGAATATCCTTACAAGATGATAGTCCTCTTCAGGAATATCCTTAAAGGATGATAGTCCTTTTCAGGAATATCCTTATAGGACGAAAGTCCTTTTCAGGTCTACGTTTGAAGGACGATACTCCTTTTTGGGAATATCCTTAGAGGATGATAATCCTTTTCAGGAATATCCTTGAAGGATTATAGTCCTTTTCAGGAAAATCCTTGAAGGATGATAGTCCTTTTCAGGACTACCTTTGAAGGACGATAGTCCTTTTCAGGAAAATCCTTGAAGGATGATAGTCCTTTTCAGGACTACCTTTAAAGGATGAAAGTGCTTTTCAGGAATGTCCTTTAAGGACGATAGTCCATTTCAGGAATATCCTTAAAGGACGAAAGTGCTTTTTAGGACTACGTTTAAAGGACGATACTTCTTTTTGGGAATATCCTTAGAGGATGAAAGTCCTTTTCAGGAATATCCTCGAAGGATCATAATCCTTTTCAGGAGTACGATTCAAAGATGAAAGACCTTTTCAGGAATATCCTTACAGGATGATAGTCCTTTTCAGGAATATCCTTGAAGGATGATAGTCCTTTTCAGGAATATCCTTGAAGAATCACAGTCCTTTTCAGGAATATCCTTGAAGGATTATAGTCCTTTTCAGGAATATCCTTGAAGGATGATAATCCTTTTCAGGAATATCCTTGAAGGATGATAGTCCTTTTCAGGAATATCCTTTAAGGACGATAGTCCTTTTCAGGAATATCCTTACAGGAGGATAGTCCTTTTCAGGAATATCCTTGAAGGATGATAGTCCTTTTATGGAATATCCTTTAAGGACGATAGTCCTTTTCATGAATATCCGTGAAGGACGATAGTCCTTTTCAGAAATATCCTCCTTCAAACAAAAAACAAAAAATGATAGTCCTTTTCAGGAATATCCTTGATGGACCATAGTCCTTTTCAGGACTACGTTTGAAGGATGATAGTCTTTTTCAGGAATATCCTTGAAGTATGAAAGTCCTTTTCAGGAATATCCTATAAGGACGATAGTCCTTTTCAGGAATATCCTTGAAGGATTATAGTCCTTTTTAGGACTACGTTTAAAGGACTATCGTCCTTTTTGGGAATATCGTTAAAGGATGATCAGAAATATCCTTGAGGGATGATAGTCCTTTTAAGGAATATCCTTGAAGGACCATAGTCCTTTTCAGGACTACGTTTAAAGGATGGTAGTCCTTTTTGGGAATACCCTTAAAGGATGATCAGAAATATCCTTGAGGGATTATAGTCCTTTTCAGGACTACGTTTAAAGGACGATAGTCTTTTTCAGGACTACGGTTGAAGGACGATAGACTTTTTCAGGACTATCCTTGAGGGACGATAGTCCTTTTCAGGAATATCCTCAAAAGATGATAGTCCTCTTCAGGAATATCCTTAAAGGATGATAGTCCTTTCAGGAATATCCTTGAAGGATGATAGTCCTTTTCAGGAATATCCTTGAAGGATTATTGTCCTTTTCCGAACTACGTTTAAAGGACGATAGTCTTTTTCAGGAATATCCTCGAAGTATGAAAGTCCTTTTCAGGAATATCCTTTAAGGACGATAGTCCTTTTCAGGAATATCCTTGAAGGACGAAAGTCCTATTTAGGACTACGTTTAAAGGACGATTCTCCTTTTTGGGAATATCCTTAGAGGATCATAGTCCTTTTCATGAATATCTTTGAAGGATTATAGTCCTTTTCAGGACTACGTTTAAAGGACGGTAGTCCTTTTTGGGAATATCCTTGAAGGATGATAGTCCTTTTCAGGACTACGTTTTAAGGACGATACTCCTTTTTGGGAATATCCTCAAAGGATGATAGTCTTTTTCAGGAATAAACTTGAAGTATCATAGTCCTTTTCAGGAATATCCTTGAAGGATTATAGTCCTTTTCAGGACTACGTTTAAGGACGATAGTCCTTTTCAGGACTACGGTTGAAGGACGATAGTCTTTTTCAGGACTATCCTTGAGGGACGATAGTCCTTTTCAGGAATATCCTCAAAAGATGATAGTCCTCTTCAGGAATATCCTTAAAGGATGATAGTCCTTTCAGGAATATCCTTGAAGGATGATAGTCCTTTTCAGGAATATCGTTGAAGGACAATAGCCCTTTTCAGGACTACGTTTAAAGGACGGTAGTCCTTTCTGGGAATATCCTTAAAGGATGATCAGGAATAGCCTTCAATGACGATAGTCCTTTTCTGGAATGTACTTGAAGGACGATAGTCCTTTTCAGGACTACGTTTGAAGGATGATAGTCCTTTTCAGGAATATCCTTGAAGGATGATAGTCCTTTTCAGGAATATCCTTAAAGGATGATAGTCCTTTTCAGGAATATCTCTGAAGGATGATAGTCCTTTTCAGGAATATCCTTTTAGGACGATAGTCCTTTTCAGGAATATCCTTGAAGGACGATAGTCTTTTTCAGGACTACGTTTGAAGGACGATAGTCCTTTTCAGTAATATCCTCCTTCAAACAAAAAACAAAAAATGATAGTCCTTTTCAGGAATGTCCTTGACGGACAATAGTCCTTTTCAGGACTCCGTTTGAAGGATGATAGTCTTTTTCAGGAATATCCTTGAAACATGAATGTCCGTTTCAGGAATATCCTTTAAGGACGATAGTCCATTTCAGGAATATCCTTGAAGGACGAAAGTCCTTTTCAGGACTACGTTTAAAGGACGATACTCCTTTTTGGGAATATCCTTAGAGGATGATAGTCCTTTTCAGGAATATTCTATAAGGACGATAGTCCTTGTCAGGAATATCTCTAAAGGATGATTGTCTTTTTCAGGAATATCCTTAAAGGATGATAGTCCTTTTCAAGAATATCCTTGAAGGATGGCAGTCCTTTTCAGGAATATCCTTTAAGCACGATAGTCCTTTTCAGGACTACGTTTAAAGGACGATACTCCTTTTCAGGAATATCCTCGAAGGATCATAGTCCTTTTCAGGAATATCCTTGAAGGATTATTGGCCTTTTCCGAACTACGTTTAAAGGACGATAGTCCTTTTCAGGACTACGTTTGAAGGACGATAGTCTTTTTCAGGACTACGTTTGAAGGACGATAGTCTTTTTCAGGAATATCCTTGAAGTATGAAAGTCCTTTTCAGGAATATCCTTTAAGGACGATAGTCCTTTTCAGCAATATCCTTGAAGGACGAAAGCCCTATTTAGGACTACGTTTAAAGGACGATGCTCCTTTTTGGGAATATCCTTAGAGGATCATAGTCCTTTTCAGGAATATCCTTGAAGGATTATAGTCCTTTTCAGGACTACGTTTAAAGGACGGTAGTCCTTTTTGGGAATATCCTTGAAGGATGATAGTCCTTTTCAGGACTACGTTTTAAGGACGATACTCCTTTTTGGGAATATCCTCAAAGGATGATAGTCTTTTTCAGGAATAAACTTGAAGTATCATAGTCCTTTTCAGGAATATCCTTGAAGGATTATAGTCCTTTTCAGGACTACGTTTAAGGACGATAGTCCTTTTCAGGACTACGGTTGAAGGACGATAGTCTTTTTCAGGACTATTCTTGAAGGACGATAGTCCTTTTCAGGAATATCCTTAAAAGATGATAGTCCTCTTCAGGAATATCCTTAAAGGATGATAGTCCTTTTCAGGAATATCCTTGAAGGATGATAGTCCTTTTCAGGAATATCCTTGAAGGACGATAGTCCTTTTCAGGACTACGTTTTAAGGACGATACTCCTTTTTGGGAATATCCTTAGAGGATGATAGTCTTTTTCAGGAATAACCTTGAAGGATCATAGTCCTTTTCAGGAATATCCTTGAAGGATTATAGTCCTTTTCAGGACTACGTTTGAAGGACGATAGTCTTTTTCAGGACTACGTTTGAAGGACGATAGTCTTTTTCAGGAATATCCTTGAAGTATGAAAGTCCTTTTCAGTAATATCCTTTAAGGACGATAGTCCTTTTCAGGAATATCCTTGACGGACGATAGTCCTTTTCAGGACTACATTTGAAGGACGATAGTCCTTTTCAGGACTACCTTTGAAGGATGAATGTCCTTTTCAGTAATATCCTTTAAGGACGATAGTCCTTTTCAGGAATATCCTGAAAGGATGATAGTCCTTTTCATGAATATCCTTGAAGGATGATTGTCCTTTTCAGGAATATCCTTAAAGGATGACAGTCCTTTTCAGGAATATCCTTGAAGGATGATAGTCCTTTTCAGTAATATCCTTTAAGGACGATAGTCCTTTTCAGGAATATCCTTGACGGACGATAGTCCTTTTCAGGACTACATTTGAAGGACGATAGTCCTTTTCAGGACTACGTTTTAAGGACGATAGTCTTTTTCAGGAATATCCTTGAAATATGAAAGTGCTTTTCAGGAATATCCTTTAAGGACGATAGTCCTTTTCAGAAATATCCTTGAAGGACAAAAGTCCTTTTTAGGACTACGTTTAAAGGACGATACTCCTTTTTGGGAATATCCTTAGAGGATCATAGTCCTTTTCAGGAAAATCCTTGAAGGATGATAGTCCTTTTCAGTACTACGTTTCAAGGATGAAAGTCCTTTTCAGGAATATCCTTGAAGGATGATAGTCCTTTTCAGGAATATCCTTGAAGGATGATAAACCTTTTCAGGAATATCCTTGAAGAATCACAGTCCTTTTCAGGAATATCCTTGAAGGATTATAGTCCTTTTCAGGAATATCCTTGAAGGATGATAGTCCTTTTCAGGAATATCCTTGAAGGATGATATTCCTTTTCAGGAATATCCTTAAAGGATGATAGTCCTTTTCAGGAATAACCTTGAAGGATGATAGTCTTTTTCAGGACTACCTTTGAAGGATGAAAGTCCTTTTCAGGAATATCCTTAGAGGATGAAAGTCCTTTTCAGGAATATCCTTGAAGGATTATAGTCCTTTTCAGGAATATCCTTGAAGGATGATAGTCCTTTTCAGGAATATCCTTGAAGGATGATATTCCTTTTCAGGAATATCCTTAAAGGATGATAGTCCTTTTCAGGAATAACCTTGAAGGATGATAGTCTTTTTCAGGACTACCTTTGAAGGATGAAAGTCCTTTTCAGGAATACCCTTAGAGGATGAAAGTCCTTTTCAGGAATATCCTTGAAGGATGATAGTCCTTTTCAGTAATATCCTTTAAGGACGATAGTCCTTTTCAGGACTACCTTTGAAGGATGAAAGTCCTTTTCAGGAATATCCTTAAAGGATGATAGTCCTTTTCAGGAATATCCTTGATGGATGATAGTCCTTTTCAGGAATATCCTTAAAGGATGATTGTCCTTTTCAGGAATATCCTTGAAGGATGATAGTCCTTTTCAGGAATATCCTTAAAGGATGATTGTCCTTTTCAGGAATATCCTCGAAGGATCATAGTCCTTTTCAGGACTACCTTTAAAGGATGAAAGTGCTTTTCAGGAATATCCTTTAAGGACGATAGTCCATTTCAGGAATATCCTTAAAGGACGAAAGTCCTTTTTAGGACTACGTTTAAAGGACGATACTTCTTTTTGGGAATATCCTTAGAGGATGAAAGTCCTTTTCAGGAATATCCTCGAAGGATCAAAGTCCTTTTCAGGAAAATCCTTGAAGGATGATAGTCCTTTTCAGGACTACCTTTGAAGGATGAAAGTCCTTTTCAGGAATATCCTTAAAGGATGATAGTCCTTTTCAGGAATATCCTTGATGGATGATAGTCCTTTTCAGGAATATCCTTAAAGGATGATTGTCCTTTTCAGGAATATCCTTAAAGGATGATAGTCCTTTTCAGTAATATCCTTTAAGAACGATAGTCCTTTTTAGGAATATCCTTGACGGACGATAGTCCTTTTCAGGACTACATTTGAAGGACGATAGTTCTTTTCAGGACTACGTTTAAAGGACAATAGTCTTTTTCAGGAATATCCTTGAATTATGAAAGTGCTTTTCAGGAATATCCTTTAAGGACGATAGTCCTTTTCAGGAATATCCTTAGAGGATGATAGTCCTTTTCAGTAATATCCTTTAAGGACGATAGTCCTTATCAGGAATATCCTTTAAATATGAAAGTCCTTTTCAGGAATATCCTTGTAGGATTATAGTCCTTTTCAGGAATATCCTTGAAGGATCACAGTCCTTTTCAGGAATATCCTTGAAGGATGATAATCCTTTTCAGGAATATCCTTAAAGGATGATAGTCCTTTTCAGGAATATCCTTGAAGGATGATAGTCCTTTTTAGTAATATCCTTTAAGGACGATAGTCCTTTTCAGGAATATCCTCGAAGGATCATAGTCCTTTTCAGGAAAATCCTTGAAGGATGATAGTCCTTTTCAGGACTACCTTTGAAGGATGAATGTCCTTTTCAGTAATATCCTTTAAGGACGATAGTCCTTTTCAGGAATATCCTTGACGGACGATAGTCCTTTTCAGGACTACATTTGAAGGACGATAGTCCTTTTCAGGACTACCTTTGAAGGATGAATGTCCTTTTCAGTAATATCCTTTAAGGACGATAGTCCTTTTCAGGAATATCCTTAAAGGATGATAGTCCTTTTCATGAATATCCTTGAAGGATGATTGTCCTTTTCAGGAATATCCTTAAAGGATGACAGTCCTTTTCAGGAATATCCTTGAAGGATGATAGTCCTTTTCAGTAATATCCTTTAAGGACGATAGTCCTTTTCAGGAATATCCTTGACGGACGATAGTCCTTTTCAGGACTACATTTGAAGGACGATAGTCCTTTTCAGGACTACGTTTTAAGGACGATAGTCTTTTTCAGGAATATCCTTGAAATATGAAAGTGCTTTTCAGGAATATCCTTTAAGGACGATAGTCCTTTTCAGAAATATCCTTGAAGGACAAAAGTCCTTTTTAGGACTACGTTTAAATGACGATACTCCTTTTTGGGAATATCCTTAGAGGATCATAGTCCTTTTCAGGAATATCCTTGAAGGATGATAAACCTTTTCAGGAATATCCTTGAAGAATCACAGTCCTTTTCAGGAATATCCTTGAAGGATTATAGTCCTTTTCAGGAATATCCTTGAAGGATGATAATCCTTTTTAGTAATATCCTTTAAGGACGATAGTCCTTTTCAGGAATATCCTCGAAGGATCATAGTCCTTTTCAGGAAAATCCTTGAAGGATGATAGTCCTTTTCAGGACTACCTTTGAAGGATGAATGTCCTTTTCAGTAATATCCTTTAAGGACGATAGTCCTTTTCAGGAATATCCTTGACGGACGATAGTCCTTTTCAGGACTACATTTGAAGGACGATAGTCCTTTTCAGGACTACCTTTGAAGGATGAATGTCCTTTTCAGTAATATCCTTTAAGGACGATAGTCCTTTTCAGGAATATCCTTAAAGGATGATAGTCCTTTTCATGAATATCCTTGAAGGATGATTGTCCTTTTCAGGAATATCCTTAGAGGATGACAGTCCTTTTCAGGAATATCCTTGAAGGATGATAGTCCTTTTCAGTAATATCCTTTAAGGACGATAGTCCTTTTCAGGAATATCCTTGACGGACGATAGTCCTTTTCAGGACTACATTTGAAGGACGATAGTCCTTTTCAGGACTACCTTTGAAGGATGAATGTCCTTTTCAGTAATATCCTTTAAGGACGATAGTCCTTTTCAGGAATATCCTTAAAGGATGATAGTCCTTTTCATGAATATCCTTGAAGGATGATTGTCCTTTTCAGGAATATCCTTAGAGGATGACAGTCCTTTTCAGGAATATCCTTGAAGGATGATAGTCCTTTTCAGTAATATCCTTTAAGGACGATAGTCCTTTTCAGGAATATCCTTGACGGACGATAGTCCTTTTCAGGACTACATTTGAAGGACGATAGTCCTTTTCAGGACTACGTTTTAAGGACGATAGTCTTTTTCAGGAATATCCTTGAAATATGAAAGTGCTTTTCAGGAATATCCTTTAAGGACGATAGTCCTTTTCAGAAATATCCTTGAAGGACAAAAGTCCTTTTTAGGACTACGTTTAAAGGACGATACTCCTTTTTGGGAATATCCTTAGAGGATCATAGCCCTTTTCAGGAAAATCCTTGAAGGATGATAGTCCTTTTCAGTACTACGTTTCAAGGATGAAAGTCCTTTTCAGGAATATCCTTGAAGGATGATAGTCCTTTTCAGGAATATCCTTGAAGGATGATAAACCTTTTCAGGAATATCCTTGAAGAATCACAGTCCTTTTCAGGAATATCCTTGAAGGATTATAGTCCTTTTCAGGAATATCCTTGAAGGATGATAATCCTTTTCAGGAATATCCTTAAAGGATGATAGTCCTTTTCAGGAATATCCTTGAAGGATGATAGTCCTTTTATGGAATATCCTTTAAGGACGATAGTCCTTTTCATGAATATCCTTAAAGGACGATAGTCCTTTTCAGAAATATCCTCCTTCAAACAAAAAATGATAGTCCTTTTCAGGAATATCCTTGACGGACGATAATCCTTTTTAGGTTACGTTTGAAGGATGATAGTCCTTTTCAGGAATATCCTTGAAGTATAAAAGTCCTTTTCAGGAATATCCTATAAGGACGATAGTCCTTTACAGGAATATCCTTGAAGGATTATAGTCCTTTTCAGGTATATGTTTAAAGTACTATAGTCCTTTTTGGGAATATCCTTAAAGGATGATCAGAAATATCCTTGAGGGATGATAGTCCTTTTCAGGAATATCCTTGAAGGACGATAGTCCTTTTTAGGACTACGTTTAAAGGATGGTAGTCCTTTTTGGGAATACCCTTTAA